>JAYKYS010000604.1:0-31927 GCA_036924285.1 Asterella californica
ATTTGGGAACAGGAGCAACACCTCGCTGCCGCCAGCAGCGCCTGCTGGGGCAGCTGACAAGGACTCGACATCTTGCAATGCCTCTGGATTTGCTGGTGCAGAATTAAGAGGCTGTGTGGCCTCGAGAGCAGCAGGCCCTCCTGCACGGAGGGTATATGCAACATCAGCCTGATCAGTTCCTGCTGCCGTGGCAAGCCCGTATTCTATGCCTTGATCAACGACTACAGCATGTTCTGGAAGCTCAGGGTCTGCAACAGCGGCAGCATATGGCACAGCTTGTGGCTGTGACTCGGAACAGCGTCCTGGAGGCAAGCAATCAACTTCAGTCTGAAGTGTATACCGTCCTCATACAGGCAGGTGTGCATTACCTACCTGTTTTTGATCGAGGTTCATCTGTACTGTTCAGGAACGCTGCACAGATCCCTCAGCGAGAGCGATAGCCCTTGATCACGCAGCAATACAAAACAAGTATATGCATGCATACTTCTTCCTTCTGCTAACTCAACTCTGGCGTGACATGCTGCAGTACACGCCAACTTCATGTCAATAGAAAACATTCTGGGGTCAACACAGTAAAGTGTGAAAGATATCAGGAGCCATGCATTGTCACAATCAAGTCCCATGCAAATCCAGGTTTTGTCCATGTGAATCAGCTTCTCTGCACTTTCTGTTGATCAGTGAGATTAAGGAAGCTAAAGCGGAAGGACTCAGGCCATAAGCTGGAAGCTCAACACTATACACTGCAAACTACAGTACATAATACATGAATTTGGGCAGCTTGAGGGAAGCAACTGCAGGTGAGGTTCCTGCCAGCTCAGACCATTGATCACCAATACTGTCTGCCATGCTCTACACCCTTAAGCTTCTAGCTTGTCAGGCTTGTTTACAGATGTTAATCGTGTATCATCAATGGTGCGCATATTCAGCTGCAGGTCACATGGCTCTTGGCCTGTGCCCAGCCGTCTTTGCATGGCGTGCTGTAACCTGCTGCTGCTAGGTTGGCCTCTATAATTCTTCCACCCTCATGCCTATAAGCGCAAACAATCATGTGTGCCTCAGACAGAGGTCATCAGGCCCTCCAACTCAAAGACCCCAGGTCAAGTAATTGCTGTCATGCTATCACAGCAAGTGACGCAACCTAAATCCCCAGACAGCTCTGCTACCCAGGCATGGGTGACATGACCCCCAGAGGCGTAAACTGCAGGTATGCATGACACGCATAAGTCCCTCCAGGGTGCACAGAATATACATTGGTGCATCCCACAGGGAGATGGCAAATGCTGAGTTACTGAAACAATGCAGTGATGCAAAGCAGAGATTAAGACAGTGTAGCTCTTTGGCAGTGCCACAGTGAGACAAATTGTGCAACACATCAGATCATTGCAACCTGTGACAGCATTTTGCCTTCATCACACCTCATTGCACATGTCCTGGTCTTTTGAAGTCTCCAGGGATGTCAGTTAAGTAAGCTGCCTCTTCTTTGGCAACAAGCTTTGAGCTCTGTGCCTTCAACAGAGCATACATACCTGCAGCACCAGCATTGCTTTGAAACATGTGTGTGCTCCCTCCTCATGGTGGGATACAGCAACCCAGAATAATTTTCAGGGGCACATCCCAACCAGCCCCCTCAGCTGCTCTCCCTCAGCTGTAAGCAGAGTGACAACCTTTGTGCTCACAAGCAGCATCTGTCTGCAGCAAGATGATGATCCTGACTACATAACTCTGGACGTAACTGCCTCAAAATGATGCTCGGGTAGCATTGGTTTGCAACATGAATTCTGAGCTGCCTTCTGGTCATCAGGTGAGCAACCTTGCTGCTCAAGGCACCTGCATGCCAGATTTGCAAGAACATTGATTTGTGTCTATAGGGTCAAGACATTGGTCTCTTTGCCACTACAGACCCTTCATACATGCCATGCGGGGTGGCCTCAACCTACTCACAGCCAGTTGCACAGTTCAATGCAACAAAATTAGGACAATTCAGAGGCCATCAAGAAGAAAATTACAGCAGCCGTTCTTGTGGCAACACATCATCCTAACTATTTGAGGATGAAGTGACACTGGAGTTGGTGCTTTGCAGCTTGGCTTGATATATATATATATCACGCTGGAGTGGTTTGTATCAGTATTGTCAAGAATTTTGTTACTAAATTGTGTGAAGCCGCGAAACCATGATGTTGTACTGCTTGGTATCATTTACTGATACAATCCTACCACCTGACTACCGAGGTGTGGTACTGAGATATTATGCTCGCTATCAAGCTTCTGACTGAAGCTATGACTCCACGTAAACTGACGTATTGATGCTGAGGTGTTATCTGAACACTGCCCTTCAAGGGATAACAAACTCACGCAAAGTGTTACAAGGTTTTGGAGGCTGGTGTAAATGAAGCAGCTTCTTTGCACTTTCTGTTGATCAGTGAGACTGTAGAAGCTAGAGCTAAAGAAGTCAGGCTATAACCTCATCATTACAAAAGGCAAACTAAAGTATGTAATACATGGGGTTGGGGAGCTTGAAGGAAGCAACTGCAGGTGAAGTTCCTGCCAGGTCAGACCATTGATCACCAACGCTGCCTGCCATGCTATACCCTTGAGCTTCTAGCTGTGCCCTTTTGTCAGGCTTGTATACAGATGCTAATCGTGTATCATCAGCAGTGCGCATATCCAGCTGCAGGTAACATGGCTCTGGATCTGTGCCCAGCCGGTCTTTGCATGGTGTGCCATACCCTGCTGCTTCTAGGTTGCTAGCAGTGGCCTCTCTATTGCTTCCACCCTCATGCCTACAAACCCAAACAATCATGTGCGCCTCAGACAGAGGCCCTCCAGCTTGGCAGATGCACCAAAATCGTGCACAGTTACAGTATGATTGAGCACAAGTAGCCACAGATATCACCACTGGCGACAGCAACACCAAGAAATAGCACTTCCCTGCACAAGATTGAGAACATGGCCACTGAACAGCAATGCGTTTGGCAGATGGCAGATTGAAACATCAGCAGCATGTTGAGCTGCAAGGCTTCAGATACTGCTGGCAATATTCCTGCTCTGCCATGTGCATGTCACTGAGCGTAGCAAGCTGGTACAACTCAGTGCCTCCTGCAATGGCCAGACATATCACCTGCCAGTGACAAAGGTCACACTGAAGCCTTTATGATACAGGAGATAGTACAGATCTCTACTGCGTGTTAAGGGGGGTGCATTGCCAGCTTCCTGCCAGGCCCTGCATTTGAAACACACACATACATCGACCTCTGCTGCTGCAGCACATTTGCTACAATTCCTGCTAGATCAGAAGCACAGGTGACTGTAACCACAACATAGGTTTATGTGCAGGCTTCGGATTATATAGCATATCAAGCTGCAATTGCTTCACATTGAAACAAAATCATGCATTTCACAGTTGTACTTTTGTAATGGGGACTCACAGCCTGTCTGCATCATCTTCTTCAAGTCCAGCCAGCTGATACTTTTGCCATTGCTGCATGCACATAATTGTGACTATTCTCGTAGCACATGTAACACAGCTGTGCTTACGTAGCACATGTAACACAGCTGTGCTTACGTGTGTAATGTGACATGCATCTCACAATACATATGAGTTGTGATCAGGGTCGTCAAGGATGATTGCAAAATAGCGTGGTTTGCAACTCAGCATGCAGAGAAATAACAGCTTGAGATGCATATGTCTTGCAGTAACACTGCACCACTTACTGGCAGGTTTGACAAAGCAGTTTCATCAATGTCAAATACCACAGCTTGGGTCCGGTTGGCTTTGCCGACGCTGTCAAAGTAGCTGATGGCCTGTGCAATGGCTGTGTCAATATCCACAAGATACTGCTTGTTCTGCACAGCATCATAAGGTACCCAGCTCAACCCTGCATGCGAGGTGATATACAGGCAGGTACTGAAGATCATGATCAGCAACATTTGGTGGGCTTTACTCACAAAATAGGTTGCAAGCTCTGCTCTGCACGTTGTTGACAGTACACGAGGCTCGGGGAACATGCTGTCAACTACTCTACCTCCGCCCAAAGCATACAAGCAGTTGACTGAGCTTGAATGCCTTTTGTCAAGAGCCATCAACCCCTACAACACATGTACATTTTGATGAGTGTCGAGACAAAAAGGCTCACACCTGAGAATTGGCTTGTCCTGCCTGGAGTTGGGACGAGCAGCTTTACCAGAATGAGCCCGAAAACGAGGATCAGTACTGTACAAACTGCCCAGGCAAGCAATCCCTTCCAGCCGCATATAGCTTCACGTATTTGATAGGGTCGCAGCAGCGCTGTTTTGTCTTCAACGGCGTTCATGCTCTCCTCATCCGTCATATAGTGTCAAATCAGACCTAGCCCAAGCTTGTCAACACTGTCTAGATTTGACAGGATCGAACGATGTCGATCACTGTAAATTTGCAGGAACTGCAGCAGTTGTAACACTTAGGGAGCAGGTAATTGGCAGCGAGACGCGCCAATAAGGACCTGAGGACTAAAGTGCCTTCTTAATGGTCACGGACATTGGTGCAAGCGCTGAGCAGCTTGCACGCTTCGCAAAGGTGAAATAGAAATGCGGTAACGCGACATGACACAATGGCCGTCGGATGGAACAAGAAAAGTAGCAACTAGAAGAGCAAGAAGAACTTCACAGCTCATGATCAGTCAGTCACCAATAACCAAGGTACCACCCAGATTAGGCATCATGATGTGCACAGCCCACGAAGCCAACCGACAACATTGGCAGACTGGACGTCATATATTGCATACAACAAGCAGATCTGGTGCAGCTTATGTCACAATCATGCACCCAGTGTTTGCATCATGTACCACAAAACCTGCATCTTGCACCAAGAACGGCAAGCATATGGGATTGAAGGACTCACAAAAACTTAGCAACCCGCTGATATATATACATGAATGACAATTTGGCCTGTCGACAGCCCGTAACAGGTGAGTGCATGTGATTGATGCACATGTGACCGAGA
The DNA here is from genome assembly GCA_036924285.1 of Asterella californica. NCBI lineage: Eukaryota > Viridiplantae > Streptophyta > Marchantiopsida > Marchantiales > Aytoniaceae > Asterella > Asterella californica. The sequence continues at coordinate 4,979 of JAYKYS010000604.1, forward strand.
AAGCAAAACCAGCGCTGTCACAGTGAACAGACTACACCACACTTGCACAAACAACAGGCTGGTTTGCTTAGACGCGTCTTACATACTGTCAAGTTACGAAGATAGCACACTCAGACGTAGTAAGATGGCGAATTTGTGATTGTAACAAGTGCAGGCAGGATTGTAGAGAGAATGTTATGCTGAAGCATGGAAGAAGAGGAACGACTGGGCAGTGGACAACTGCTTGCGATCACTGCGAGTCAGGGTCTACAGCAATCTGACAGACCTTGGTTTGCCTCAATCATGTTGAGGCAAGCAGCTCGAGGCTTTTGCCGGCGGAGCCTCGTTGCTCGGGGTATTCGCACAACCGCCATTGCTCGGCAAGATGAGGAAGCTCTTCCTAAAGCTTTCACAGAGAGGTTCGTCAAGCAGGTCCCCAGCACAATGGCGCCACCCAACTTTCCAACAGATTTTATGTCCAAGGAGGCAAAACAGGTGAACGAGGCTCCATCTACGGTTCCAGACAAGCTCACCTTCAATTTTTACCTACCTCACGAGCAGATCGCCAAGGCCAAAAAGGTATCACATGCTGCCTATGCCTGTGAGACGGTGTTGCCTTGCGGCGATGTGGACGTTTTTACAAAAATTTTCGCAGAAGCAAACTCATCTGCTGTTGCACTTGACCTTGCATGCCATGCAAAGGTATTTTGTTCCTGCAGATTGACATGGTATTGCTACCAGCACTTACAGGAGATTTTGGCGCCATGCCTGGTCATGTTCCTACCGTTGCTCAGTTGCGTCCTGGAGTGGTCACAATACACAACGAGATGGACAAGGATGTTGAGAAGTACTTTGTCAGCAGCGGCTATGCCTTTGTACACGCAGACTCCACCACTGATGTAGTGGCAGTGGAAGCTTTCAAGCTTGATGAACTTGATACTGATGCAGTCAGAGCAGGGTTGCAAGAGTACACTGCCAAGGTAGCGCAGCTGCAGGGTGGGGGAAAAGGTGATGATTATGAGATTGCAGCTGCACAAATAGGAGTAGAGGTTTACTCAGCAATGAATGCAGCTATATAGCATGTGGTCTGTGTTGCATTACTGTTGTCACCATTTCTGCTGGTAACACTGAACATGTCCGTTTGTTAGACAGATGAAGCATCATTCGTGTGAGTGCTGAAGCAGTACTTGCTAGGTTTGTTTGGTGTGACTAGGCCTGGCCAGTCCCATGTTAGAATGTCGTGCAGCAATGCTCTGCAGCACACATGCACAATACATGTGCAGTTGAGCTGCTAGACTTCAGTGCTGTGCCTAGCAGTGAACTGCCAACTTCATCAATGTATTTCTTGCATTTGAAAAAACCAAATTGAGCGTCAAACATTTGCATGTGTGTCAGAACTCAAACACTCTGCCCTGCTGTTTAACAAGCAGGCAAATAATGAGTGTTGCTTTGCAGCTGCACTGTGTCGGGTTCACACCCTGATGCTGTATACATGTTGCACTCCAAGATGTTTTGATACCCCCTTCATCGCAGGCGCAACAACAGCCTATCTGGCTGCTCTATGAACTGCTTCCATTTGTTGCTGAATTCTGCAAGAGTAGCACCATCTAAAACTCTGTGATCTGCACCCCAGCTGATGTTCAGTAGAGCTGCTTTCTCGACCTCACCATTAGCTGCAAACCTAGGCAGATATCTGACCTTGCCTAGGGCCACAATGGCAACCTCAGGGGGATTCACCAAAGGGGTTGCGTAAGTACCGCCAATGGTACCTGCAACAGCACTCTCACCAGTGTGTCCTGTGTGATGACAATGCGTCAACACAGAAGCTTTCTGTACCGTATAGAGCATGGCATGCGTATACTTTTTAGCATGATGCAGGTAAAATGATGCAGATCTGCAGTCATCCATGAGGCAGTGGTTTGCCGGCATCATTGCTTGCGCACCATGCTAACAGAGTCAGATGTCTGCACATGCAGACTGAAGCTCTATACTTCCAAACGTCTCATCAAGCAAGCTCAAGGCTTGGTGACTGGGCCAACGTCAAGTGTTAAATCAAAACGTATAGATGCCGATACAACACATCCACTGACTTGACAAAGCCATAGTTCCAGGTTAGGGTGTCTGCCGTGTCACAACTCACTAAAAAGTCTGATCAGGCAAAACCACATCCACAGCTTTGCACCAGGACAATCCTCTGGGAAATGTTGAGCATCATGTATAAGACAGTGATGCAGCACCCTGGGCAATGCATGTGATGCACACATCAACTGAATGGTTGATGTGTGCACCATGCACAGTGCAACAACTCACCTATGTTGGATAAGCTGATGGTGCCCCCAGTAACGTCTGCCTGGTTCACTCGGCCAATGGCTGCATCCTTCTGAAGCCTGGCTAGCTCTGCAGCAATGCTGGCCACGTTGCGCTGCTGCACATTCTTGATGTTGGGAACCACCAGGCCTGAAGGGGTTGCCATGGCCACCCCTATGTTGTGGGAGCTGTGCTGCAGCAGTGCATCAGCCTTGCTGTTTAGGCTGCTGTTCACAATAGGGAACTCCTCAATTGCTGTTGAGAGGGCCTGCATCACACTGTTCAGGCTTGCTGTTTGTGTGCGGGTTGGAAGTCATGTTCTTGCCCATAGGGGATGCAGGACTCATGCTGTTAACCAGGGTGAAGTGTACCTCATGCTCATAGACATCAGCAACTTCAAGCAGTTCAGTACTCAGTCACTAGATGACATGCAACTGCTGCAATTGTCTGCAATGCTCAAATTTGTGCATTTATGCGCGCTGCTGACTTTGCATGACTTCTGTAACAGAAGGCGGAATGGGTCCAAGGAAGGGGGATGCGGGGAGGGGGGGGGGGGGGTGAGGGGGGGTGGGGAAGGGTCTGACCTTGATCATGACAGGCAAGAAGGTGAGGTGCACCCCTTGCAGCACAGAGTCACCCTTGATCTGGTTGCGTAGGGCCAAAAGTGCCCGCATGTCCAGCTCATCACACAGGTGGAAGTGGGGGATGGCGCCTGCGGCGATCATGCTCTTCACCATTGCACGCTTGTAGCCCCTCAAGGGCACAATGGTGGAGCCGGGATACAGCTCCTTCTCCTGTGCTGCCTGCTCGGCCAACAGCAACTTGCATCAAAGTAAACAGCAAGCAAAAGTATCATTATTATTATTAACACTATATGATCACTATTATTTTTATTATTACTACCATTATTATTGTTATTGTCATTGTCACTGTCATTGTCATTGTCATTGTCATTGTGATTGTGATTGTTATTGTTATTGTTACTGTGATTGTTATCATCATTATTGAACGCATGCAAGTCGCGATCAGGTCCTACCTGCAGTACTGGACTCAGGATTTGAAGGGCAGCAAAGCTTGATGTCTCACTGCTGGGCTAAGTGCACAGGCGCGTGTAAAGCAGCATGCACTTAGGCAGCAGAACAGGTACATGATTGAACAGACGGCCAAGCAGATGGAAAGGCACATGGACAATGTGTAACAAGATGCATGCAGCTAATAACAGGCATGCAAAGCCAGGCTTTCACTGCTGCTTGATGTTGCAGCAGGTCCGGCATCACCTGCGCGGGTGCTGAGGGCTGAGGGCGGCTTTCAGATGGGTCAGCCTGGTTGACAGGGGCTGTTGCGGCCTCTTGACTTGGACTAGATGGGTTGGAAGGCTTTTCTGAAAGCGCTGAGTGTGCTTGCTGCTCTAGCACCTTCAGCAAATCCTCTGCATGCCATATGCCTTACACTGAAAAGAAATCCGGAGCTGGAGAATGCAAAATATCATCATGAGCCGCATGTCAGTGCACAGACGTAGCTCACCACAGTTTGCTCTTGTGATATTCATTGTCATCAGTGTTATCCCTTCCATCAATGTGCCATAGCACAGAAAGCTGAGCCTTATATAATTCAGTGGCAGATGTTCGGCAGAACCTCATGCAGATGCATGCAGCACGTCGCACCATGAAGCAGAGACTTGATCCTGTTAAGCATTAACTTGTATGGCTAAGAAAGATCTGGGCATGTTTCATGAGAGGGATTCAGTATGGCTGGAGCAATGGCTTGGCATGGCTTACCACGTGTAATACGGCCTTCGGGCCCTGTGCCAGTGACTTCAGCAAGGTTGATGTTGTTCTCCTTGGCCAGGTGTTTGGTGGCAGGCGACGCAAATACCTTATAGCCGGGAGGAGACTTCTGCCTCACACTGGACACAGGGGCTGAGTCTATATCTGAGGGAGGCTGAGGCACGCTCTGCAGCACAGTATAGCAGAGCAATTCTAACAATATCGCCATGTCCAAATTGCATGGTCAGACATAGACTCAGACATTGTCAGCAACATAGCATGGAAGTGTGAGTTCATTGATGCCATGCTTGCTTGAGGCAATGCCACAACAGGCCATGCAGGTGCAGTGGGTTGCTGAGAATGGACCAGTATGGCAGTGAGCGAATTGTGGCAGGTCAATAGCATACACTTGGTCAGATGCCAGTTCATGCTGTGTCTTGTAAATAAAACATGACGCTGTTTGACAACCCCCGCAGCTGATCAGGATTACGCATGTTGCCTCAACTGCTGGCAAGCCTGAATGCAGCTGGAGTATGAACATGCAGTGAATGCGTCTGCTGGGGCCAAGGAATGCAACCCAGCATGTTATGACAGTGAGCACGACTATTAGGACTGCGCGCGATGCACTAATTTCCAGACCAAAAGATAAAGCATGCAGACAAAGGAACCTGAACCTACCTCTGTCTGCAGCGTTGAGCCATCACTGGTCGGCGTATCATCAGTCACCTCAATGTCCACCAGCGGGGAGCCTACCTAACAGCCATACAAGTGTAATGGCCATCAGGTTGATAGCTCCAGGATTGATTGACAGGTTTGCAGTGACTATGAGCATGGGCAAAAGTGGGATTGCCTTGAAGGAGTATTTAGAGCCGCCTACCAGAAGCTAAGGCAAAACAAGGTGAGCATGCTGACGATCCACACCTGGACAAGGTCGCCTGTACTGTGATGCAGCTTTTTTATGACTCCTGGGTATCTGCTGGTGATTTCAACAGCCGCTTTATCGCTTTGAACCTCACATATCTTTTCAAATTCCTCGACATGGCTTCCTTCCTGCACCCAACAAGCGCACAGCAGACATAGTAGACAGCATTCCAGGATGGATACAGCCTTAGAAGTATGCGCTTTTACCTTGACATACCACTCAGTCAGCTCACACTCCTTGATGCCTTCGCCGGTCTGAGCGAGAGGAAACGAGATGATATTTGAAGCTGTCTGTGGTGCACTTGTGTGCAAAGTGAGGGAAAGCGTCCGGTGACAAAACAACGCTGTCTTGCTCTCTTTTGTCAGACAACTGTGTGTTGGATGCAAGGAAATGTTGGCGCTTGAAGTGTACAGGAAGGTTGGACAGTCCAACTGCGTGCTACACCGGGGGGAATCGTAGCGCAAGCAGGTCCTTCCGCCCTCGCGGAGCTCTTTGCAAAGCTTTGAATACTGTATACATCTCATGCGCCTGCGTGAGCCTGTGCGCAGCGCTGATTGGCAGACTCCGCAGAGTTGACTTTGCTGAAGGCATTCGAACTCTAAGTTTAGTAAGCATGAGCAATGTCTGCAGCAGCATATGCATCTATATGTATATATCATATGATAGATGCAATGTTCAACTTGATGATGACGTGTGTATCTGATTGCTGTCTGTCGTTGAGCTTGTCCAACAGCTCAAGTTGCAAGCAGCTTGCTACAGTTATGGTGATCTTGATGAGACTGTTTGATGAGACATCCAACATTGACAGCTTATGAAGTCGGCAAATACTGGCAGGCAGAGCAATGAGAGCACTGTTCTTGAGTGAGAGCCTTTCAAGTTGCACAAGCTGTCCCAAGTCATCCAGAAGAGCGACCAGCTGATTGCCACCAAAGTACAAGCACCTGCACATTGGCACCACTGCAGTGGGTGCTAGCAAAACAGCGGTGTTAGCCCGCTAGTTATGACCTGCCAGCAATCCATAACCTACCTTGAGAGACACCAGCTGCGTGAGACCAGGTGGCAGAGATTTTAGCTGATTGCCAGCTAGGTAAAGGCGGAACAAGTGTCTGAAATGGCTAATCTGGTTTGGGAAATAGGTTAGCTGGTTGTTTCTTGCACCAAGGATCCTAATTGCAAGAGCGACTTCCAGTGCTGCACTGGGCAGTGCCAGCAGAAGCAAATAGTATGCATCCTGCAAAAACCAAAGCAATCCCCTTCTTCTACACAACTCTCACCTTCAAGTTGCAGCTGCCTAGTGTGATTATCCCGCTTGCAGACCACCCTGAATTTGGAGTGTCTTCTGCTGATGGAGTTTGCTAAGTCTGATTTTGTCGTTTACTTGATGTTAGTGTCGTCGATCAAGTTTGATTTTGTCGTTGATTTGACGTTTGTTTCGTCGATGCTTGATTATGATCAAGGCTCGGACGCCAACAAGGACTGGGAGTGCTGTCAAAAGCATTGAAAAGGTTTACCATACTCTGTTTATGTTTGCAGCCTACGGCCTGTCGCATGCGTCGTTATCAGCGCCGAAACTGATGCAGCCTATCAGTGCTGTGGTAACGGCTGGCCATGGGTGTGCTGAAGTCGTCAGCTCGGCCAGTGACGGTCTCGATCGAGGGCGGGACACTCAGTCGCGTTTCACTCTCCGGCGCTGCAGGACAAGGTAAATACTTTCCTGCATGGTGGACATTCGAGGTTCATGCGTCAAGCTGTCGAGGTTTGTCGAGGTCGAACTGTGGAAGATCTTGGGGCTGCTCCGAAGCCACTGTACAGCTGGCATCATAAGTCTGCTCACACTCACTTCCAATTTTGTGGCCTTGACCATTGTTGTGCATCCCCAATTGACACTTGGGCATCAGTCATCATGCCGTTAGGCATTGCACAGCAAAGTGTGCAACCCCAGCTGTTGAGATTCCTGCAATCCCCAGCCAAACTCAAATTTCGAGCCAAGCGCAGTAGAAGTCACTAGGAAAAGGCTGACGCAGTCAGCAGTCGAGGTCAAAGTCATTAGGAGTTAGGGTCAAACTCTGGCAGATTTTTCTGCACAGGCAGTGCAATATGCCAGGTGAGCCTCTGCAAGTGGTTGCACCGAGAACAAAGGTTTGCTGACTGATCAGGCTCAACCTCTGTCAGAGGCAAGCTTGTCCAGGCAGCAAGCTTTTGCTACCCCTTGTGTGAACAGTCACTGCTTCCTGCTTGCTGCTTTGCTGAGAAATGTAGATACTAGGCAAGAAAGCTGGCCTGTTTTGCCAGAAGGTTTGACCTTCTCAGGGTATCGCTTCCTATGAATCTTGTCTGCTGGGCAGCCTCGAACCTGACTGTGGGCTGACACCAGCTTTCTTGCTTCACACACCTGCTTTGTCCAGAGCCTTGCAGCTAGCGGCACAAGCGTTTTCAGCGGCAACGGTCACAGCAGCAGGCGCGCATGCTCCTCTGCTGACACTGGCTGGCCTCACCGCCACTTGCATTGCGCACAGCATTCACTTTCCTGTTTCTGCTGAAGCAGTACCCTTACTGTAAACAGACTTTTTGACGGCAGCTGTATGTCTTCTATTTCTCGCCTTATTACTGATTGCAGTAGCACATCAATGACAGGTGCAAACAGGTGTGCTATGACAGGATCAAACGCCGCCGCCCTTTAGCAACAAAAGCTGTCTGTCAGCCAGCCCAGCCACCTGAATTTATGCCGGCAGACGTCCCATCATTAAATATCATCCTCTTGGTAGCATAAATTCGTGGCTGTGCCTGCAGATCTATACTGTGGGTTGCGTAAGCCATTTGTTTGACTCATGCGTTCAGATCGCGTTGAGGGTCATACACGGTGGGCTAAGTGACCAAAAAATAAGCACAGATGCAGAAGAAAAAGAAGAATTTCACAGGCTTCGGCCAGCCAACAAGACTGATCACTTGTGCCAATCATGGCAATATTGTCATATGTTGATGAAGTCTAGACAGTCTACCTACTATATATCATATATAACAGTGGGGGCGGAACTTCGTAGACTCACCAATTTGACATAGTTAGTCAGCACTGACTCACCAATCTACCTCCGGAATCCCATCTTCAACGTCGTAGACGCTGCAACCACCATCTTTCCGGTCAGCATCGAGCGCTGTGGTGGTTCACCACACATCTCACTGTCTTGTGCTTGCCTGATCGTGCTGCAGTCCTCTGGGCAGAACTGCTGCATAGTACGTTTGGGGTTCAGAAGTCGCCGGATACAGCGCACCAAGGTGCTTGACCTTGCTATGCACGGCTGTGTCCTATCACGGTTACAGTAAGCCCGTGCCTTAAGGTGAGACACATCCACTCGCCAATTCTGCTGTCACATATACTGACTTAGTTGGTCAAATCGCCCGTGCAAAGATGCTGTTTGTTCGGGTGGAAACAAGCGGGGTGTTAAAGAATGCCCACCGTGACCTCGTGGAGATGCCATGAGTGCCTCAGATCCGGTCGCTTACCCTTATCGTGCGCTTGAGAGCAAGAGTGTATTGTTATTGCAACCTGGGTGTGGGCAGCTGCAGGGTTCCAGAACAGCTGGCTGAGTAGGCCCCCGCAGACAGCGTAATAAGGCGGGCATGACGCAGATACATCTCCATGCATCTTCCCAGACTTTTGCATGCGAAAGCTGTGGTCACATGAATATTGTCCCCTGTCAGTGAAGTTCCCCTCAAGGCTTCAGGCAAAAGCAGCGCCGCAGAGCTTCACTCTGAGCATGAGGTTCTTGAGCAGGTCGATCTTCCACCTGCTTTTGACACTCAGAACAAACCACAAAGGACTGTCAGCCAAGCTGCAGACAATGATGATGATCTGAATGCTCTGGCAGCAGCCAATGCCGCCAAAGATGGCAAACTTGAGCAGCATTTGGATGAGCTTCACATGCATCAAGGGCAGGGCCACAGCGCGCACCACACGATGTCACGCCGGTCAAGTCACCTGCACCCCTCAGGCAGCATCCCTCGCAGATCCTCCATACTCAGCCGCTCATCTTCTGATGCCCGGGATCTTGCTGAGGATCAGCAACTGCCTCAACAATCAGGCATTGCTCAGCCCCATCCCCCGCCCAGTCACCTGGCAAGTCCTAGTCAGGTTTCAGGCCCCTCCAGCTTTCAGCGCTTGGCTCAGCGCGCTCCCGGGAACTGGCAAGTTTGCCGGGAAGCCGGACCAATTCTGGCGCTTTGGGAGGAAATGAGGAGGGAGCCGGAGTGGTGACTCTTAAGGGGCCGACTGAGGTGATTTTGGAGCAGATTCAGAGGAGTGCAGGGTCAGGGCATGCCAGGAACCCTAGCGGTTCACCCAATTCCAAGCAGGGTAAGCAAGCTATACCGCAAACACTGTAGTGACTGCGTAACTAGGCAGTGCTGCAGCAATCATCGCGTTGTTCAGTGCGGTCAAGCCTGCGGCTGACACCTGGTGTTTGTCACAGAAATGCACATGACATAACAGTTCCTGCATTGTGACCTCTTTCAACTCACACCATGCTAGTGTACCTGCAAACGCTTCTATGTGAGGCTGACAGCTGTACCGGTTTCTGCATGTAGCAGCTCAAGTCGAATAACCATTTCGTGAGCTGGTCAAGAAGCTGATGCATTTGTATGTCAAACCAGAACACCCTTACTGTGGCAGGTTGCAACCTGTCTCATGGGAGTATCAGAGTTGCAACCCACAAAGTGGCAGTGTTGCAACCTTGCGCAGTCAACCCGCAGCATATATCAGAGGTGGCGCAGCATCAAATGTGCACAGCTTCCATCTGTGCACTGCATGCTGTCTGTTGGCCCTGTTTTGTCAGATCCGCTCACCAACCAGTCCTCAGGCACTGTCACTGTAATATCCACATGCTCAGTCTTCCTGTCTTGGGCTTCTTTGCTGGTGCTACAACTTGACCGAAATCTTTCACTGCATCGAAGATAGGGTAATCGCTCAGTAGGTGATGGTAGCAATCAAAGCTGCAATGCGGTGCAGGCGTCCCCCAGATGTTCAATGTCAGCTACCCAGGTGCCCCTCCCAATCTGAACAGGCCAAGCATGCTCGTGGCAGTGGAGTCTGGCCCTGGTGAGGGCGCTTCCAGCAGCCCCAAGCAGGGCAAGGACAACATGTTCAGATGCCCCATCTGCTTTGAGGATCTGCACAGAGATGACGTATTTGTGGCAAGCGTGTGTGGTCATGACATGTGCCGTGGATGTGCACGACAGATGGTTCTGACTGCTATTAGGTGAGACGGGTCTGCCTCACAGAGACTGCAATTGTCAGGATGTCTTTGGAACACTGTCCATGCTTGTTCATGGTAGTGGAGGTCATCACATCGTATGCTTGGTTGCATTTGGTGCGTCAATGCGACAGGATGGCCCAGTTTCTCATGCATGCCTTTATGGTTTGTGTCTACCAGGGCTGCCTGTCATAGACTACAGGACAACATGTAATTTGACCTGAAATCTACACTTTCTGCCTTGCATAAGCTGTTGACCGTCGCTGATTCACATGCTTGCATAGTTCACTCACTGTGGTTAGCTGTTCTTACTCTTCGACAGTCATTGAAGTGGAGATTGACCCAGAATGCTGAGAATGAGTTTGTGTCATCATCCGCATTACATGTTCAGGATAATTTGGGGTGGCAACCACAGATCTTGCTGCATGTTTCTTGACAGCTTTCAACTATATTCTGATTGCACATAAAAGTGGAGAGCACTTCATCTTCCCTTGACATGTCTGAACTGTCTGCATGCCAGGTCGCTTCCACATTACTGATGGCAGTACTGGTATGCAGTGCGCTGTCCTACATCCACTCCTTACTCTGTACCTTCTTCAGGGCTCTTGATGCTCGGCTACTTGCTATTATGACTTTGTGCCTGCACAGCTTGTGTATGGACAATCTGTTTGTGACGCTCCTTTGCCACTTCCACACATGTTCTGCATCTGCCTCCCCCAGTCTGTGTACCTCTACTCCCCGTCCGTGTGACTGTGCTGCCTCATGCTTCACTTGCTGCAAGGCCTGCTGGAGCAAGCTTGCATCATGACCCTCGGCTCATCTGCTCTTTGTTTCCCTACATCGTTTGATTCTGCACACTCCTCCTCCTGTTGTTGCTCAGCTGTACTTCATTTAGCTGCATGGACCCGCTAAGAAGGAACAGGCAAGCTTATGCTGCTGGGCAACATATTGGGAGCCAAACGCTAAGCAAGATGCACAAGAAAGGACAAGGCCAGCAACACAGAGAACAAGCCAAACTAGACAAGCTTCTGTACCTAGAAATGGTCCGGGGGCATTTTGACTTGTCCTGTGTGGTTGTGCAGTCAGCTGGAGTTTCCCTTGGCTTGCCCTGTGTGCAAGGCCGGACCCTCCCCAGCCTGTGTGCACTGTGAGGAGGTGGTCAGGGGCCATACCAACGAGCGCTACTGCAGCATCGACCCTGACGTGCAGCTGGTTCTTTCCCCTGAAGAGTATGAGGACTACATGGACAAGTCCATGAAATTTGCCTCCAACAGGGATAGCGAGCTGACCAGTTGCCCTAAGCCTGACTGCCAAGTAAGCCTTTGTGATGACACAGTGATCCTCCTCATTGTGTGTGGCAGTACAGCCAGCACAGTGAAAGTTGTGCTGTCTGCGTGTGAGCACTTTGATTTGCTAGGCATAGTATTTGAGTAGCTATGCATGTATGGCTGCCATGCTGCACTGCAGTGTGCGTCATGCATGCAAGCAAGCAGTGACTCGCTCATGCACCACTGTGTAAGCAACAACCACAACACGTTGGTGGCGGTCAACAAGGAGGTTATCATCATTTGAGGTAAAGGAACTTGCATCTAGGTTGGTTGGGGGACTAGCTTGAAGTCAGACTGGAATTTGGCATTCCAGATATGGCTGGCTGCACAGCATCCCAGGGTTACAAATTGAGATAGTAATAGTAGTGATGTCAGCAGTGACAAATGTTATTGATAGTCACAATCATAAACATTAAGTGTGTGTGCAGGGCATGGCGGTAGTGCTGAGCAGGGAGCCTATCTTCATTTGCCCCCTGTGCAACTATGCCTGGTGCCGCCGCTGCAAGTGCGACTGGCACTCATTCCAAACCTGCGACCAGCACCAGCGAGAGAAGCTGAGCAGCAAGCATCAGGTTTGCTTACCTGACTGACTGTCTGTCTGTGTGTGTGTGCATGCACGCCTGTGTGTATTTGTGTGTGTGTGTGTTCACGTGTGTGTGTGTGTGTGTGTGTGTGTATGTGTGTGTGTGTGTGGGTGTGTGTGTGTGTCTGTGTGTCTGTGTGTGTGTGTGTGTTTGTGTGTGTGTGTGTGTGTGTGTGTGCGCGTGTGTGTGTGTGTGTCTGTCTGTGTGTGTGTCTGTCTGTGTGTCTGTCTGTCTGTGTGCGTCTGTCTGTGTGTGCACACATCCTCGTGCGGGCGTCCCTCTCTGCGGGTGTCTGTGTGTGTGTGTGGCTCTGTGTGTCTGTGTATGCCTGATTTGCTGTGCATGTGTATGTTGACTGTCTGTCTGTATGTATGTACCTCCCTCTGGTTGTTTGTGCGCATGCCTGCCTCTAAACAGCGTGGTGGGCAGCCTCAAATCATACTTGTGCGCCCACCCTGTCCCTGCTCAAAGCCACCTTCCACCCATAGCTTTTGCTTCATCCCAAGAAGATGGATACAGGCCTTGACTCCGACCAAGCAGTGACACCTGCCCCTGCAGGATGAACCGCATGACAAAGAGTTTCAGGCATGGCTGAAGGAGAACCGCACCATTGCCTGCCCCACCTGTGGCCAAGGCCTTCAAAAGCAGGAGGGCTGCAACCATCTGCAGTAAGTTGCAGCATTATCATCCATCTAACATCAACCACCCACTCTTTATACATGCAAATATTTCCAGGGCACAAATGCTTGCCATTGACAATGCTCTGTCAACTACAGGTGCACGAGTTGCAAGAGCCATGTCTGCTGGTTGTGTGGCAAGCAGATCGAGGCCAACACATACTGGGAAGCATACACACACTACTGGGATCCTGAGTCCCCCTGCTATGGCGGCACCTACGATGCACGCATGGACACAGCCAAAGTGGAGGGCTGAAGGCATCATGATCAAAAAGAAGCTGGTTTTGTTCCTTTTTGATTTCTAGTTTGCAGGGCTGCAAGTTACACTCAGCAGATTTGATGCTGTACCTCTCAAATCAAGCATCTTTCCAGCTCACCCTGTCACGTTGTGTGTGTGGTTCTTATTGCATAATACAGTAATGCATATGTCTAGCTCCAGCTTAGCTCCTGTAACATCAAGTTTGCAATTACTGTGCGTAAAAATGCAATTGTGCCATAGAAGTTTGAGCCCCAACAGCAGGACCATGGTGTGATTCCCGTTGAGACCCCCCGCCCGCCCCCAGCGGTTATCGGTGTAATTTGAGCAAGAATTTGCTGCCACTACATTTTGCGCGATTTTATCAAAACGCTGTTTCAGTGACCCACTGGAAGGCAACATTCCAAGGTTTGCAGTCATGCGTTTACCTTTTGCAATTATCATTCTCAGGTACTATCTCCTGTTAGTGTAGTCTGTATACTGGTATTTGTTTTTTGGGGCCCCAATGTAAGTATATGGGTACAGACCTAGTGACCAGCAGGTCATCAGAACTTGTGAATCCGCACTTCACGTGGAACAAGAGTCATGCAATGTGACTGCTGTTTAAGTCTGGTCACTGTCAAGTGTTGCAGCACGTTCCTGTGGGTGCAGCAGGTTCAACATACTAAAAACAGGTACAATGGCCTCTAGGTGTTAGGTAAATTGATGTTAAGCTATCATAGGGTCAATCGTATCTGCTGGTACCATACAAGAACAGCACAACCTATCAGTCAGATACGTTCTATCAATCAGATACAGCAAGCGGGTGGTGCACAGGTGATTTAGGCCATCATGCAGCGCTTTACTCAAAGTTGACATTGGTTTGTTGCAACTGCTGCAAACAGCGCTAGCTTTGCCAACTCCAACTTGCAATAGATGATCTGTACGCAGGACACCTTGTGCTGGGAACTGACACTCCGCCCTCCTTCTGTGCCACAACTCTTCACGTGGCTGCATCAATGCTTGCAAATCCAACAGGCTACATACATGCCTGCAGATATGTGAGTCAGATGTAGTGCTAGAGGCTCTCTCACAACGCTAGCGCTTATTATGCAGACCTCAGACTTAATGGCTGTCGAGGCTCACCAATCTTGTCCGTGCTGCTGCCCACTTAGAGCGCTGATTTCCTCTCTGACCAAAATGACTTATATATGCATGAATTGCTCAACAGAATATGAAACGGCAGCAGGCTCCTAAAGCTTGGGTCCGCCATGCATCCGTACACAAACCACAGCACGGTCGTAGTGTGCAGCACAAGAACAAGAAAACAAGGTTGAACAGTGTGACGTTGGACGTCACAAATGGCCGTTCCCCTTCTACATGGAGCGAAACAAACTTTGTCCTTGCGTGGTTTGCCCGGCCTAAGTCGCTACATAAAAGTACAAACCGGTAGAGACTTCTTGCGCTACGCCGTCAAAAGCGTACATGTTCCATACTTACAGCAACCGCCACTGCAACCTTCGCAAAGCCAACAAGCAGGGGTGCTAGCATGCCATGCTGCAGTCGGCCAGGAAGCAAGCCGCGCTGAAGACGTCTTTCACACCCCTGTACTGCTTTCTGAGGTTCTTGCTGCCTTTTCTGACGTCAACTTGAAGGTACATGGCTCGGAAAGTGGTTGCTGCCTTTTTGCACTTTAGTGCTTGCACTGAGTTTTCCTGAGCAACTTGGCTAATTGATGTACAGGCCTATGTCGATGGCACTCTAGGCGCAGCTGGTCATGCTCAAGCAATGATTCAGCAGCATCCTGTAAGGGTTGCTCAAGTTCAGATGTTTTTGCCCAAAATGGCCGACAGACCTAGGTGTCATCAAGCTATGCACTGCAGGAGTGTCAGCAATTCATTGGGATTGATGTGGATCCGACAGCCCACAGTTTGGCTGAACAGCAGCTCAGCCGCCACTCAGATACCCTTAACGTCAACCAGTTACATGGTAACTTTGGGTAAGCTCTCTGCATTGTCTGCAATAGCAGCTTGCAGTACCTCCTTTGCAGCGCAGCTTACATTCACTGTGCTGTGTGTGTCACAGGAACATTTGCATGTTACTCCAGCAGCTGCCAGGTGACTTGCACGAAGGCCATATAGATGGGATGCTGCTTGATCTTGGCGTCTCTTCCATGCAGGTGAGCTCTCCTCTGTGTGCTCTTGCATCGTCAGTGCTGGCCCTTCTGCGCATTGACAACACTTATGCTTGGCGATACTTACACATTGCAGGCAATAGTGACACATTGCAAGACACTTCAAGGTTGCATGCATTTTGGCAGAAACGGCTGCTGTAATGTCTCATGTGCGTTTGTCTGTTGGCCTGCTGTTGAGCTTCCCAACATCAGATCAGTAAGCTGCAACCTTTGCACACAATACAACATATGTTGTCGTGTGCACGAAACTTCCTGTTCAGATGCATTTGAGCTTTGGCTTGCTCCACAGAGACAACTCACACTGCACATGCCTACCACAGCATGAGCTGCAAAGCATTGCTTTAACTGCTACTCATGAGTTTATGTTTACGTCCTCACAAGTCAAGTCAAGTCCTTGTTTGATGTTTTTATTTGCACAGCTTGATGTGGCTGCCATCATTGTCAGGTGGATCAAGCTGAACGGGGGTTCAGCTTCTCCAAGGCAGCCCCCCTAGACATGCGCATGGGCCCAAGTGCACTGGCCAGCGCTGAGCACATTGTGAACACTTGGTCTGAGAGTGAGCTGGGTCAGATCTTCAGAGAGTATGGGGAAGAGCGCCACTGGAAAGGCATAGCCAGCAGGTATCCATGTCGCACAATACAGACATGCAGTACAATCTGTCCACTCTGTGTGCCCCTCTTATGAATCTGGGTTTCCCTTGCAGCACCATTCAAGTGTGGCCTACAAAGATTGTAGCGAAGTACATTTGGGAACTGCGATGTTGCCACATATCTGTGTACGCAGTGACGAGTAGTTTTGCATTCTACGCTACAAGTTTAGACCTTGTGCAGCAGCATTGGGAACCTCAAGTATTCCGGGTTAGCTTGCTGGTGTGCGGTTGAGGTTTCAAATAAAGGCAAGCTGGCAAGCATGCCAGTTTGCTTGCATTGTCTGTATCTGGCGCCAGTACACACAGCATGCAAACAGCAGCCTTGCTGAAGGTTCTCCTACACATAGCAATGTGCTTGGCAGCTTTTGACTGTAGCTGATGAGCGCCTCTTCTACTGTCAAGAGGTTGCACAACCCAAACAAGGACAACTACAGCCGCATCTTGGAGACTTAGGTAGTCAATATACAACCCTCGGGTTTGCTCTGTTGCAATCTCCAGATGCATACATGACACAAACTGCTGCCTGCTATACTTTCAATACTCATGCAGCTGACAAGCTCTGCATTATCATTGACTGTTCCTGCTTGAACAATTTCAGATCACATATGTGCGCCCACTTAGTGCGTGATGCTGTTGCAAACTTGGAGAACAAAGCGAGTTTATTCTTCAACTGCATTATTGTAGCCAGGTGGAGGTTGAGGACCGAATTTGCTTTGTACTCCAAGTGCACAACACTGTTGTGCACTGACATGTGCACATATGGGTGACCTAAACGTTTGCTAGCTCAAACAGTTGCTGACAATGCAGAGGTGGCACAGCAGCTGCAGGCTGCAATGTGCATCATAATGGCTTAAAAGGTCAAGTTGCTGCATTGAGATCTGCAGAATTGTGACAGCCAGGCAAGAGGCAGCAATTACAACCACCACGCAGCTGGTTTCCTTGATTGGAGGTCCACGCAAGAGCAAGCAAGGCGGCGGCAAGCAAATCCACCCAGCTACCAGAGTCTTCCAGGTGAGATGCCATGCAGTGAGTCACCACGAAGTACTGACTGACTCAGTCACTCAGTCAGGCAGTGAGTAACCACAGTCAGATGGTTGCTCATCACCTGGTTAGCCTCCCAGATGGCAGTTACCAGCGACACTGCTGCACAACCTGTCATGTGAAGTCTTTGGAAGTTTTGACGGGATATATTTATTGCAAAGGCGTCTTAGATAGCCAAAAACCACTGCTCTGGTCAGAAAAGAAGGGCTGATCAGGTTAGGCAGCATCTCAAGGAGTCAGAAGCGGTTGGACACAGATGCGGTCACTAGCCGTGGTGTGGCCTGCATCAGGACACGGCTCTTGCAACCACACTTGAGCCACGCTTTCTTGTTGTTTCTGTGACACACAGCACTCACCACAGGCTGCTTTGGTACAGAGACTTGTTATGACACCCAGCACTGCAAGCTCTGCTTTTACGTCTTCGCGCTGGTCTGTCCAGCTGTAGTCTCAGCATATGCCTGTCAAGCAGGTCATGTTGTTGCTAGCCTGCTGCATACAGACACTCAATGTGTGCATGTTACTCCCTTAGTAACCACAATCTCAATTGGGCATGACCTGCTTCACACTTGTAGGTGCCAAGGGAGCAACATGCACATACAGAGTGTCTGTATGTGATAGGCTAGCATCCCAGGTCTGAGATGTCCTCAGGCCACTTTAATGCAGACTGCTTCTGTATGGAAGGCTCAGTGAAGTTCATTGAAATGGCTGTGTCTGCGTGCAGGCTTTGAGGATAGCAGTGAATGAGGAGCTGCAGATGCTAGAGAAGGCCATTCCAGCTGCCATTGACTGCCTGGCGCCTCAAGGTAGACTGGCCATCATCAGCTTTCACAGCTTGGAGGATCGCATTGTCAAGAGGGCATTCTTAAAGGCTGCCGGCAAAGGCCCTGCCCCTGGTGACGTGTACGGGCCTTATCTGCAGCTAGCAAATGAACAGTCCCCAGCGCTTGTCAAGCTGATCACCAGGAAGCCTATTACCCCAGGTTTGCTTTTCATCAAGTGCACTATCTGCTGCTTGTCATAATGCTTCTGTTAAGGCTGTTCAACACAACACAAAAACCTGTGAAGCCTAAATACAAACAAAAAACATTGCATTACGCAGAAAACATGAAGTTGTTGTTGGTGTTGCTCTTGGCAAGTGTGTATATGTGACAAGTGAAGAGCTTACCTTCACTTTCACTTGCTGTGTGGACAGATATGGGACACCAGACTGCAGTATGCCTGCCTGTATGTCCCCATGTGGTAAGCAGACTCAGCTATGTTTCTGTATGTTTCTGTTGCCCCTGTCATTCCTACGTTTTGAGTGTTTTCATGAAGCGCTAGTGTCAGTGTAGTTGGCTGCTGTGATGTCAATGTTCAACAAGCTATGTGCCATAACACACGCTTTTTGCGCATGTAAACTCTGGACCTCTTACCCATCGTTCAACAGGCCTGTCACCTATCATGGTTACACTTGGCTATCATGCAGGTGAAGCAGAGCTGAAGATGAACTCGCGTAGCCGCAGCGCCAAGCTGCGTGTTGTTGAGAAGCTGGATGCCAGCAGCAGCTCCCTTACAGACCAACATTGACATGTTTATGCTGAGCAGGCACTGCTTAGTGCCACTGGCCTGTTGCAGGCATGTCTACCATGCACAGCCCAGCACAGCACAGCATAGACCAGGCATGGCACAGGACAGCACAGCGCAGGACAGCACAGCGCAGAAGGGCACAGCACAGCGCAGCACAGCATGAAATGGGCTCAGCATCCCTGAGGTAGCACATTCAAGATATGGGGGACAAGAACCTTGATTGCGGCCTATCTCACCACAGAACCTCCTAGGTGTCGCAGCTGAGATGAACATGCGTATCTCAAGTCGAGCCAGCTTCTCAGCGCCGCAGCCAGTTTAACATCGATCCTGGCTGTTCCAGGTAGGAGACATGGCATGTGCTGTGTTAGCAGCAGCACTGCCATGTGCCATCCTGCATACACACAGATTGGCTTTGTTACTCGTGATCTGGCTGTCTGTGTATTCATCTCGCCAACATACTGGACCCTCATGTCATCAGGCTGAAGCAACAGCCAAATCAGACTCTCGATGTTCTGATGCAATACCTGTGCTGCAAATGGCTGCAGCTTCAGCTGTGACAAGGGTGAATGGTGGTTGACTGTGCTTGTACGCATGCAGACAGGCGTCCTGCGGTCACAGACCAGTTGTGGACAAGGTATGGTCAAATGTCACCATCAGTCTTGCCATTTTCCTCTGAGGTATGATGTGTGCAGTCCATTGGTGCGTGTTCCTGCAGCCAGTCAGCTTAGTTGTACATTTTCCATAATCTTACATTGCTGTTGACGGTGCTTACGTATACTACTCGAGTACATGCTCATTTTACCAAAAGGTCTTGCTCAAGCATCTTGCTAGAGGCCATCCTGTACTGTCATGTTCCCTAAGGGAAGCATCTTCTGTGTAATCTGTAAATTAAATACTCTTGGACAAACAATCGTCGGGTCATGCAGACTGGAGAGAAAAAATGGATGAAAGGCATACAGATATGCAGACAAAGGCAACAAACGCGGTTGCTAGCTATATATAGTTTTCTATAGAATAGTACTGACATAAGAAAAGGTCTCTGGTCAACTACTGTTTAAGTTTCCAAACACTCTGAGTAGAGCGACATTGCTAGCTCACTGCAAATATATATATATTTACCTGACAGTAGATCAACTCAGCCAGATTGCCTGACAGGCTAGGAATACCACATGAACACAGTACAAGCCTTTTTCGACACCAACTCTGGCCTGAACCCTTGGCCTCATGCTGCGAGCTCGTACGCTGTGTTGACTTTCGATCTGACAACATGGCTTCAACTAATGCTACAGCTGCCCACTTCAAGGTCAAACCACTCTCCTTTCCAAGAATGATATGTCTCTCATCGACGAGCTGTGTAAGAAGGCAGTGATGCTGTCGATCCAAACCCGGAAAGAGGTGCACGAGAACATCAACATGTGGGATAGAAAGGAAACGCTCAGCAGGGCTGGTATCCTGACAGTGATGGAGCATCAACTGAAGCATGCCCATTGAGGGCTAACTTCGAAAGATCAGGAGAAGTTTGGGCACGACACTGATAATGAGATGCCTGACGTGGAAGAGAATGGTGGTGATCATGCTACTGGCAACTAGCAAGAGGCTGCTGCTAAAGAAGCTGAGGCTGCTGCTGCTGCTATTGCTGCTGGCAAGACATTGGTGGGGAACAGGACCTAATCCTTGAAGCTATCCAGAAGAAGCACAAGGATGATCCTGGCCAGTTGGTCAAGGCTGTCCAGCAGTACACCTTGAGTGGCATAAGCAAGGCAAGTACCGTCAAAGCAGCAGGCTCTTGCTAGTTGCCAGTAGCTTCATCACCACCATCCTCTTCCACGTCAGGCATCTCATTATCAGTGTCGTGCCCAAACTCCTCCTGATCTTTCGAAGTTAGCCCTCAATGGGCATGCTTCAGTTGATGCTCCATCACTGTCAGGATACCAGCCCTGCTGAGCGTTTCCTTTCTATCCCACATGTTGATGTTCTCGTGCACCTCTTTCCGGTTTTGGATCGACAGCATCACCGCCTTCTTACACAGCTCGTCGATTAGAGACATATCATTCTTGGAAAGGAGAGTGGTTTCAACTTGAAAGCGGGCAGCTGCAGCAATAGTTGAAGCCATGTTGTCAGATCGAAAGTCAGCACAGCCGAACGTGCGAGCTCGTAGCATGAGCTCCAAAACCACGTGTAGCGGATTGGCAACTATAAGCAAGTGTAAGCGTAGCGCAAGCGCAAGGAAGTGATATTCCAAGTAAGGGGATGTCGTTGCTGGAGTATGGTTTTGGTAAATTGAGTCCTAGCAAACGTCCGATCACTTTCCCCCTCAGGCTGCGGCTGCAAAAGTCTCTGTGCCAAAACGAGGCGTAGGTCGCCCAAAGAAAGACGCAGCAGAGGCAACAGAGACTTTTTACTGCAAAGACAAGCTGATCTTGCTCATCATCATGAGCAGCCTATTGACCCCTCAGAGCTGCCTTCTGACTTCAATGACAGCAGCAGCAGTGAGAAAGAGAGTGATGGCGGCAGAGATTGCATCAACCTTGAAGCAGAGAATTATGTGGACACCGCCTCTGATGATGAGGAGGGTGTACACTGGGGTGAAACGTACGACAGTGATTGAAATCTGTGTTGAATATTGTCTTGGTATGTGTGCATGCGATAGCAGTCTGCAATTGCAGATTTTGTGGCCTGTAACAGTGTGCGACAACTCTTAAAGTCTTCTAAAAAACTCCTCGCAAGCCGCGAGGAGCCATTAAAAACAATAAATATTCAAAATGGACAAAAACAATGAATTTTTCGATTCCGGGAGGCCGCGACAATCATTCTGGTGCGACAAAAGTTATGGTCGGTACGGTAGTTAATGCACTGAGCCAAAATGGCTTGAAAATGATGTTTGACGGGTGCCTTGCCCCCTCAAGGACGCCACTCCGGACTTTAGTGGGAACTGGGGCTAGCATAATTTAAATAGCCAACAGTTCGTGGAACTGCATGGCTTGGAAATGAAGAAGAAGAGTGTGACGTTGAATTTAGCTGATGGAAATGTAGCTATGTCTCAAGGCGTTTCTGACGTGCCTTTGAGGTGCAATACATATTGGCTCATATATTTGCAATGGTGTTGAAGATGAATCCAGACTTTGATATCGTTCTGGGTTGTGACTGCTGTCTAATAGACATTATTAATTACAAAACATTACGAAAGCTCATGAAATGTGTGGAGATTTCACGTCCTGCTGCACAGTGCCAAACACTCATCACTTGATGCATTGACAATTGTAACTGTTGTTGCATTGTCGCCACCTTCATCATTTGCATTTGTATTCAATGCAGCAATTTGCTGCAGTACATAAGCCTGTCCAACGACCACATGACTTCTTTTTCTGGTGTGTTGCATGCTTGCGTGATTCCTGCAGGCATCTTGCCAACCCAAATTCGGGGTTTGACTGCCAGCTCAACCTCATTTCGAAAGCACGGCTGATGCCGTGCACTGCTTTGTCGACTGCAGAACTGATTCCGCAATGTGACCAAGTTTTTGATGTACATGACATGTGCTCAAGACAATGCAAACCTATGAGCATAACATGATGCATACACTTCATCACACATCAATCAAGCCTCCATCACACATTTCTAACCCATTTTTGAATGCAAGCATTTGGTCCACCATGTTACCCTGCGAGGATATGAATGGAAGCTTGCAAGGCATGTCAAAGGTTTCACTCTTTGCTCTGAATTTGTGAATTTGCCTCCGGGTACTCGATTCATTGCATCATGCTGGAGTTGCAAGGTCCACACTGTGACAGGAAAGGGCATAAATCACTCAGCAGGTACATAGGCAGAGCGCACTGTACATATCTACAAAAAGTACATATCTGAATCAGACTCCAGTTGCAACTGCAGATTTGCTTAACATCAATGCAGCATGATTATCTTCACGTCATCACACACTTGTGCATGACATTTGAAGCATGCTGCCAGCACAAAACATGAACAACTAGCTAGTGCAAAGACACACTTGGGATTTTGCGGAATCTATAACCAACTGATGTAATGACATCAGTGCTGAGGCTCGTCACTGTGCAGTATGAACAAAGTATGTCTTGACTACTGTTGAGCAAGCTGAGGCTCCTCAGAGATTGCATCATCCATGTTGTCTACACCATCAAGTTCCTGCACAGCAGCCACGGGAAGCTCCTCTGGAATGTCCTCAAAATTATTCTCATCACCACTGTCCAGCAACCCTCTGACACTCTTGAGCCTATCAGCTACATTCATGCTTCCTTTCCTCTGCTTCCCCTTGAGTAGCAAACTGCTGGCCCGCCTCGATAGAGGCCCAGTTGCCACAGCAGCTTCTGGAGTGGTCAGACCCTGACCGCCAGCTTCTTCATACCCTGCCGGTCTCACAGCTGCAATCCTACCAGATGCCTGCTCAGACTCTGCTGCATCTGAGGGCATCCTGGCAACACCTGGTGGGCTATTTGCAGCAGCCCTTGGCTCACCCACATGACCGACCACATCTTGGAAGCTGGCGGACTTGCGGTAGACTTCTTGCTTATGCCCTTGCTTCTGCCCCTGAGCTACGTCTTGGAAGCTTGCTGACATGCGGTACTGCTGACGCCCTTGTCCAAGGGTTGTCTGATACCCTTGCATGTATGGAGCCTCATCCTCCACCCGAGACATGCCCTCCTGCCTTGACCCCTCAGAAAGCTTGGACCCCTCAGCCTGCATGCAGACTTGCTGTTTCATCAACTGTACGCCAGTACGCTGAGACAGGCTTAAGGTTTCAGTGCCAGCCTTGAGGGCTGCAAAGCTTGGCATGAGCACGCACAAGCCATTTAAGCTCCAGGTGCATGCTTGAAACAGGACCACCCACCCCCCCCCCCCCTCCGGGCCTTTCCCCCCCCTTATATTGGCTTAGGCCAGGGGGAGTTTCAGGTGAAACATGAGCTTCTCTTTAATCATGCTTAACAGCGTATTCTTTTCTTTTCTTTTCTTTTCTTTTCTTTTCTTTTCTTTTCTGAGATAGAGCAACATAGCAACCAGCATGACTGCACTTCTGGGCTCAGCGACATTCAAGTGCAAGCTCCAACAGGTAACATGTTGTTGAGTTTTGCATCAGCACTTTTGGATTCGCAAATTCTACTGGACATGACTGCTAGCTGTCCACATGCATACGTTGCCTTACCTGCAGTGCTTTTACAGACTGTTCCTCATCTTCTTCAATGCCATTATCCGCGGCATTGGCTTCTCCTGCTCTGCTTGTCGTCTGATCAGAGTACGCACGCTCAGGTGAGCTCTGAGCAGGCGAGGCTACTGAGTAAGATCCCAGTGACTCAGATGCCACTGCAGCCAATGATCCAGGGCTGAATGCAGCGCTGGTGCCAGGACTGCCCTGGGGGCTACTGAAAGCGCCCTGGGAGGGCATGCCCCTCAAAGGGCTGCCCTGCGCTGAGGCAGCCATTCTGGGGGAGTTGCCGGGGGCGGGGGACCCCAAGCGTGGGGTCCCAATCCTGCTTCTGTCCTCCAGCTTGCGCTTCAAAATCACCACCTCTGCCTGAGACTCCCTCGCCTCTGCCGCACTGCAGCCATGCCAAACATCAAGTCATCTCGTCCAAAGGGAAGCTCAGGTTAACCATGACCTTCTCTTTGATCACGCTCAACAGCGCAGTCTTGTCTTTTCTTTCAAGTCATCTCGTAAAACTGGATACCAACCAGCACACTGGGTCTGACGAGGTAGATTGATCCAAAAGACAGACAACTCACACTTGGCCTGCTTACTCAGGCCTTGCAAGGTGTACAGCAATTTTGACAGCAAAGCTAGGCTTTACCGCAAACAGAAGCCCGTGTACTCCAGAACAATATAGCATGATGCAGGCCATTTCATTCCAGTGTCACTGTAGCAAAATCAGGTCACAAAGACACATAAAGCAGGCTCAAAACAGACACTCCCATGGTACAAAGCTCTCAATCTAGGTGGCCAACACCTCAGGGCAACAAGGCTTTAGCACAGATTCCACAGCTGCAAGGAACCCTATGCAATGTACCTGGTGTCCACTTGCTTGACTTGCTTCACTGCAATTGTGTATTCTTTCATGGTTCCAGGCAACTGACCAAGCCAATTTGAGATATTGTCCACTGGCCAAACTTGATATCATACCTGGTGTCCACAGCTTGGCGCAGGATCTTGACTTCTTTGGCCAGGGCTCCGTATTCTATAAGGCTGTTGCCCAGGGCGCTGTTCTCCGGCTTAGCGCCGCCGCCCTTCTGTGGCGCCTCCTGAACAGGCACATGACACATACTTGCTTTCAGACAGGTTTTGAAGTGGACAGACGGACAGATATGCAGGCAGACTGACAGGCAGGCAGACTGACAGACAGACACTTGATCAGTACCACATGAGAAAGCATCCTGTTCCTTTGATTGCACCACGGGCACCATATGTCAGCAGCTATTAAGCATAGAGGGCCTCTTGCGACCAGAACCAGAAAGCCAAATCAAAATATTCAAAAGCACACTTGTGCAGCACTACTTGACAGTACCTGCAGCTTCGCCAGCTGACGTTCAGCAGCTCGCCTCTTCTTCGTGGCAAAGTTGCAGGCCTCTATGGCTTGTGTCAGATTCAACTTGCTACCTTCATGCGCCTTGTGCAAGGTCTTCAGTTGGCCCTCCAGATTCATGACCTGCAACATGATAATCGCAGCAAGCTGAATGTGCTGACAGCCATAGCGCAGCAGGGTCACAGCACAGCCCGCACCAAAACTATAGTCCAGCGTGCAGCAAGACCTCATTACAGTGTATTAAGACCATAGCTGACCACACCACTGCACAGGACTGTGAGATCAACATTGTGGCCACAAACACTCAAGGTTTGAAGGCATGCAGCGCATGCATGGCAATTTACATCATGGCTTCTTCAGCGCAGCACAGCACAGCAACAGCACAGCACAGCACATCACAGCACAGCACAGCGCAGCACAGCACATATATGCATATACCTTGTCCATCAGAGACCCCTTTTCGTCAGCTCCCTCTCGAGCCTGTGACTGAGCTGAGCGCATGAGCCTCTGAGCTGAGTCTACCTCCTTTTGCAGCTCGGTCATACGCTGCTCATGGCCTTGCAGCCTAGCTTGCGCCTCAGATGCTGCCTTCATCAGCATAACACTGTCATCAGAAAAGAATAGAAAAGAGATCTATAGTGTTAAGCTTCATAAAGATCACTACTAAAAGCCCCTATACCCCTCTGCTCTAATGGGAGCAGCCCAGACTTCCTGTTCTGAAACAACAATCAAACATTGACTAAGGCTCACATAACAATGGCAGATGATGTTGACATTCGTCACAGAAACAACAGCTGCAATGAGCGCCTTGTTATTTGGAGTTTGTTTGGGACAAAGGCGCAAAGTGCACCATGTGTGATCCTCAGTTTTGCAAGCCCATGCATAAACTGAATGTTTCACATGCTGTGATGTACTGAGCATGTGCAGTAACACATTAATGTGAACCTACCACGATAGCATGGCAGTATGAGTCACAGCATTGTGACAAACTTGTGGTTTGCCATCATACAGAATTGAAATACCAAATCAACCTGCCAAACAGTAACGTAGCACCAAGTCACCGTGATTGTATTCTTCACTACTGAAACAAGACCTGACATAGTCTCAGTATGATTGCCATACACTGCGACAAGGGAGGAAGAGTCCTTTCAGGCGTCATTGAAGAGGTTTTCACGGTGATCACAGGCTTCCCTGTAGCTGGCGAGAGACATGTGGGGGTGTGGTGGGAGAAGAGAGGGGCGGTGGGGGGGGGGGGGGTTTGGGGGGGAGGGGGGTTTAAGTCCTACATGGCGCTGTTGGCTAGCGCTGCTGTTGGCCTCAGCAAGCTGCACATCCTTGTTGGTCCATGCCTCCCGCAGCCTCTCAATCTCCTTCTGAGCATTCTTCAGCTTCACCCCGTGACCCTTCATGACGCCGTTCTCCTTCTTCAACAGCTCTATGGTCTCTTCAGCTTCCTTGGCGCGCATCTGCTGCTCTGTGAGCTTGGCTTGCACCTAGAAGGCAGACCCGCCTTTGACTAGATAACAAGGGTCATGGGACCATACACAATATGTCTATGGTGTTACAAACAAGGTCAGTGACCTGATCCTGAAAAGCCAACATGTGCATGGAGAAGGTTATGGAAGACGAAGAATGTCACCTGGGCCAGCTGTGCGGCATCCA
The DNA here is from genome assembly GCA_036924285.1 of Asterella californica. Classification (NCBI taxonomy): domain Eukaryota; kingdom Viridiplantae; phylum Streptophyta; class Marchantiopsida; order Marchantiales; family Aytoniaceae; genus Asterella; species Asterella californica. Next base: position 31,678 of record JAYKYS010000604.1, read on the forward strand.
CCCCTAACCGCTGCTCCAGTGAGGCCACCTGTGCAGTTATGGCTGCCCTGAAGTCTGCCATCATCTTTCTTGCTGTGGCAGCCTCCATACCAGCTGTTGCACTATTTGTTGCTGCTGCCTGCATTGCATTGCATTGCAATGCCCCTCATCAATATGCAAATGTATGTCAATTCTTACAGTCTGTGCAATTGCTGTAGCTGTAACAACATGGTGTGTAGCTGTACAGTCACGCATGACGTGGCTGCAGTCT
>JAYKYS010000605.1:0-31891 GCA_036924285.1 Asterella californica
AGGGGTCCAGTTGTGTGTGTGTGTGTGCAGGTCAGCAAATTATGGCCTGGCACACAGCCTCTACCATCAGTGCTGTCTGCAGCAGCCTGAAGATATGCAGAGCCTGAGCAACCTTGCAGCAGTTTACCTTTGCCAAGAAAACTGGCTTGAAGCTTTGAAGCGTTCACAGAATGGTTTAGACATTGAGCCAGAGCATATCAAGTGTTTGTCACATCATGGTGTGGCAGCCACAAATCTGGGACAATACAACAGAGCCATCTGTGACCTGACTCTGGCCCAAAGACTGGTGACGCTCTCATGCAGGCTTACCATGTTTTTCAGCTTGCAATTCAGCATCACAACCTGCATGCTCTATCCGGGTACTGCAATCAGGCCGATCACCTCAATTGTTGTTACGTCGCAGACAAAGGCGCCACTGCAGCAGACACTGGTGCTGACCTGATGCAGCACTTTGTGCAGGAGCCCTCCAACCATGACGTTGCATCCTGTCTGAAACTTGCACAGGAGCTGCAGCGCCAGTCTTACGGACAGTATGATCCAGACAAGCTATTTCTCAACCACCAAGACAAGTCTCCACCTAAGCTTGCAAACTTCACGGGGCCATTGAAAGTGACTCACCTGCCAGGTGAGTCCTGCTGATATGTCACTCCAATACATACCTGGTGCACCGTAACAGTAACTGTCAGAGGGCCCTTGTACCTGCCATCTCAAGGAGTCGCTTATTGATGACAGCCATCAGGATGTCCGTAGCTCAACAAGCCGTCTAAATCAGTCACACACAACACAAGCCCTGTTCATCCCAGCGTCAGCTTCTATCATCCAGTTCATGTGATGGCATTGTTGAATTCAGTCTTGTTCACTGCAAGTCTGCCAACTCCATGTTGACTGCAGCTTTGGTCCAAGCAGACACCATCTCCCTTTGTTACTTACAGGCAACGGCCGGGGCATGGTAGTGACCCAAGATGTGCAAGCAGGCACCCTACTGGCAGTCTGCAATCCCTTGGCCATTGCACACATAGCCCCCTCAGACTTTGGGTTCCAAATTGACCCCGTCAGTATGAGTATGGTGAAACCCCCAGCTAGCTGATTCCTGCCAGCATGCATAGATGACCCACACATTACCAGCATGCATTGTGCCTTGTAGATGGCGCCTTAACAACTGCGCTTGTCATTGCTTTTTCATTATGTAGAAGCGCGATGAGTATTTGATGGTTGCGAAGTATGATATGGGATGTTTTATACTTGCTCAGTTTGGCTTACACCTACCCTCTGATGCAAAGCAGTCCCCAACATGAATACTTGCTGTGCGCATCAGACGCCTTGCAGTCCTCGTCACATGCACAACACGAGTTTATATTTACATACACTCACTCAAGATTTGTGCACTACTGAGTGTAATGTTCTGACCTGTGTTGCAGAATGACAGGTCTCAGAGCGACCTCATAACCAAGCTTGCCAATGTCAGCATGCATAATCCAGACGTCATGCAGCAGATGTACTGTTTGTATGACGGCACTCAAACATCACTGGACAACACTCCGGATATCAGGATGTTTACCAATGAACTCCCAGGTCTGTTGCGGTGCGTGATGAGAAGCAGCACATTCCTGTGCTGTGCAGGTTACTCAAGCCTGTGTATGATGCAGGCAACCAAATTGCAATGGCTGTTGCAGATGTGCAAGAAATAGCAAGCATCGTCAAGCACAACGCATTTGGCTCAGGTAAATAACTCAAAGCTTTTTTGTTTGCTTGTGGCAAATACCTGCACTGGTGAATGCAGCTGCTGATCAGTTGGTGCATGTTGCCAGATGCTCACTTATCTGGAGCAGGCACACAAGTAGCTACAGACATACTCATTCAAGACAAGAATCAAGACAAGAAGTAAGCTGCTTGTGCTTTGCTGACGCCTGACCAAACAGTGGACGTATGCATAGCAGGTGGTATGTTGCACAGTGTCGGCGCATGTACTCACTTTGACTAAAACAAGCTTTGTTCACCATTGAAAGAGGTACAGAAAATCAGCGACAACCCTCAGTCTGTCTTTTGTCAAAAGACTAAGCAGCGTTAGACAAGTCATGCCAGCAGCATTGTCTCATGGACAGCACTCTGTCTTGTTTTGTCCTCACAGCAAGAGGGCTGGCGTGCAGGTGGTGTGGTCTGTACCCCCTGATGTCCTTGATCAATCATTCATGTTGCCCCAACAGTCTCTACTACTTTGTCAAGGACGCTGCAATGTTGCGTGCCGCCTGCAATCTGAAGAAAGGTCAGACCTGCTCGGCTTGCAACTTTTGCCTCTCTTCTTTTGAGGTCATTCAATTGCATTCACTGGATTCCTCGCGTCTTTCATCAATACTGATCCAACACGGCGTGCTTGGGGCAATGGTGTCTTGCATGAAAGTACTGGGTTTCTGACAGGCGTACTGGGTGCTTTCATGAGCCTCCTGCTTCTGGTGATAGGGGTACTTGCTGTAGTTGGTTGGGGTTCCTTCATAGTATTTTACTTGGGATCTTCAAGTTGGTATGATAATTTCTGGAAGATGAGGTGCTCAGACTGGCACCGTCGACTTGGGGTAGAGGTTGCTGCAAAGCAGCAATACTATTTTCTTCAAGTTGGGGTTGTGTTTGCTTCAAGTGAGGTTTCGGGTTCCTACATGTTTGCAAAGCTTCTTCAGTTCTAGATACCAGTACTGGCCCCTTGAAGTCAGCTTGTGTCCCAGCATACAGACCTGCAGCTGTCTGCTTACAGGCGATGAAGTCACAATTAGTTACAAGGCTGATTGGACAGGAATGTGTGGCAGCGGCAGGACGATCTGCAAAGTGGATGGCAGTTTGCTTGTTCGTGCTCCCGCTGCAAGCTTGAGCAAGAGCTGCCAGCTGACATACAAGACATGATTAATTCTTTGCAACACGAGCTGGATGTAGGGTCCTGTCAGTCTGGCACTATAGTAGATGAGTTCAGGTGAGGATTCCAACTTGCTTGAGTGCTACCTGCTTGCCATGACTTGATTGAGCAGCTGTCAGATAGGGTTGTCCATATCCCTCTTGCTGCTCCACAACAGGCGCAACACACAAGATTGGCAGCATGTTCTTGAAGTTTTACAGTGGCAACTGTGAACTCATATGATGCACAAGTATACCAACTGGTGTATGAGTATAGGAAAGCTAAGAGCAAGCAACGCCAAGCCGGATTCCTGCCCATAGCGCGCAAGCTGGACAAGCATCTGACCGAGTTGGAGGGCAAGCTGACCAGAGCCAACCTAGCCCTACATCAGCAACACTGGGTCATGTTCACTGTACTTGGGGCATACCTGTGCCGCAGGCAGTGCTTTGAGGCCATGTGCGATGGAAATCGGCTGCCTCAGGAATGGGCTCCTGCCAGACTCATCGGCAGGCTGAGAATCTGCTGCCTACTCTTGTGCATGCAGGCTTAGCTTTGTGTCATGCATTGCACAGGTGTGCCGGCATATATGCACCCTTGTGTTCACTTCAGCCCATTATACTCTTTTATTGACACTTGCATACTCCCCTGTAGCCATGCTTACCCATATTTGTTGCATGTTACATTTTTGTGTTCATCTACCATAACTGTGCTGAACATTTTTGCATCTGCTTCCATCCAGTGATTTTGGCACTTCTATGTGTATTTGTACTGAGTCCCTATCAGTACTGAGCCTAAATTGTACTGAGTCCTTGGCGCGGTACTTACAGAGCTCCAAACATTGTAATGCATACACTGCAGGTAGGCAAGCAGATTGCGGCCATGTATAGCTCTACTATACCTGGGTCAAGTCCGCACATACATGAAATGGTTCGTGCTGTCGAGAGAGCCGGATACCTGTGCCCAGGTAATGTATGAATGGATGCCCATCAAAGTCATGCCTTGTGCACATGTACAATATCATGCCATGTTTGAATGTTCAATGTCACTGACTGATACACTTCACACTCAACGTGGTCAGTGTGAACACTTACCAATAATGTAGCATTGAATTTCATCCAACAAAACAGACTACCATTATAATAGTGCTATGTACTATGTACGATGTATTATGTACTAGTACATTGCATCTCATCTGCCAAGCCTGGACCTAGCAGGCAAAAGTATGGTTCATGGTATGACACTAGCTATAGGCATCCCTGCAGGTACAAATTGGCAGCGCCACACTATCAAGGCTGCAAAAGCAACACTACAATTGCGCTACAGTCTGCTGACGGAAGCTCAGATGCAGAATGCTTTGCAAAGAGCAATGCACAATAGCAACAACAAGTATGAGAATAATATGGTACATGTTGATTGAGGGTATGCTGGCAAGGCCATGATCTCTGCATTCAATCTTTCAAGATGAATACAGACATGTTGACAACGCAGTCAGACTTGCTGCAGGAAATTTTGCAGCTCATATGGTACTGTAATGTATAAACCTGAGAATGATGCAAAAGGGCCGCTGGCCCTTTTGGAGGCAGGTGGTGTGAGTAGTGCTGCAGCTTATCATATTGTACAAGGGTAAAAGTGACAAACTTTGCTCATGGACTAGGTGCAACTGTGTACTACAAAGTAGATCATAATAGCATTTGCTGTTGTGGCTGAGCAATGACATTTTTATTGATGACATTGGGAACAAGGCGCTTAATAATATGCTGAAGCACAGACCCAGTCACAGGGGAGTCGTCGTCCTGCTGTAGCCAGCACTTCATGGCTAGCTTTTCATGTGTGTGTCCGTTTGCAGCAATGACTGGCTCATGCATACGTTCCTGCAACACACATGCATACATGAGTACAGATAATGACTTGTTTGGGGAGCTGGCGCAAGGAATTCAGGCATCACACAAGTGTGACTACTGTGGAGACCATATAATGGCAGGACTGTACCAAAGAGGCAGTAACATGGCTGTCAAAGCCTTGCATTGGACATGAGGATGGGGGGTGGGGGGGAGGGGGGGGGCCAGAAATAATGTAGTTCACGCTTCCAGCATGCCTAGCAATCAGTGCGTTCTGAACAATCATGGTCAGGCCAGGTGTACCGCTGTGCCTGCCAACATGCAGATGCATGTAGGATAGCTTAAGAATGTGCTGACAAAGCCAATGCGTCAAGCCTCTTACCTATGGGGAGAGCAAAGGGTAGAATCGAAATGGGCACCACTGAGAGGCTGGAACAAATAAGCCCCCAAGGTCTGGAGCCATAGCAAGAAAGATACAAATTTCTCCTGTATGCATTCTAGTAGGCTTTTGCTCAACTGCAGACACCTGCATGCCCGACGGATGGACATGTGTGGTGACTGGTGAGGGAAAGCGCTCAGGTCGTAGAAACTTCAAGGCAAGCGCTGCCAAGCTGGCCGTGATGCAGTCCGATCTGTCCAATATTGTGGCAGAGACTCGGGCACAGCCAGACCATAGGGCGTGGTTTGTTTGCTTGCATCCTCCACCAGTGTGATGCTCTCAAAATTGCCTGCTCTGAAAGCATCTCTTGCACTATGTTGCATTTTAGTCATAGTCATCCACACCTGTGCTAGTTATCTGCTGCCTGATATGACATGCATGTATTAGTCAGGTTTCATATAGTATAATCGCCAGTCCTGAGCTGGGAGTGCTTTGCAATTGAAGCACAAGCTCATTTATTGATGATGATGTAGATCGAAATCTGACGGTTGCAATGCACAATTTACAAACTCACAGGTGACAACACGAGTGGGTCAAATCATGCTGTGGCAACCTCATAGCTTCGGGGCACTAGCAATGCAGGATCTTTGGCCAATCTGCTCAATGCCTCCCCTGCTAAACACTCAATCTTCATGTCGGCCAAGTCATCTGCTCTGGTCCAGCCTGCTGTCAACAGCGTGAGTGAAGCCTCAGCTTGTTTTGCTGCCTTTGCCAGCCGAAAGGCTGAGTAGACTTGCAGGGAAGAACCCACCACCAACAGCCCATCACAACTTTCGGCAAGGCTCAGCGCACTGCAATGCCAAGTATAGTCTCACACCAGCTGTTGTAGTCGTGATGTGATTGCTAATGCAGGTGTTGCATTCTTCGTGCAGCTCTGCCATCATGATGTGTGGATGGGATAGCATTTGGCCCCATGAGGCGTTTTGATACAGAAGGTCAATGGAAAAAATGGAATTTTGGGATGGTACAACACAATACATATGAGCATAACAGATTTGATAGAAGACATACAGCGCCACTGTCAAGTGCTGAAGTATATGGTTGCTGTGTCAAATGCATGGTACCACGCAGATGTGACGATAGTGCAAAAGATCTGACAGCAGTGCTGGCGATTTTTCAGGAAATGAGAATGTCCGATCAAGTGAGCAAGAGGCAAGGAGGCTGGTGTTGGCATCACCAATGAGGTTCTTCTTGATCGATTTACTTTGTCTCTCTTCTGAAGCTGGTGAACATGACAGTACATATGGCGGGCATTGTATGACTGGCACACTGCAGGAAAAGGCAGAATGTGTGTTGGTCAGGGATCCTACCTGAGAGCTCTGGGCTTGGGGATGGTGTCTCCAAAGAAAACAACATTTGGTTTGAGGATGCCGCCACACTGAGCGCAAGGTGGGAAGTAGAAATGCTCGCCAGCCCCCTTCAGCTCCACATCACCATCGGGCCGTCTGACTGGGATGTCGACTTCCCCGTCTGGTTGCATGATCACATTCCCCTCCTGAAGCATCAGGTATGCTTCTGTGAGAATAGTTCCGTTGCCTGCTTACAACTTTCAAGCAGAGGTGCCAGTACCTGCATGTATGTCAACCCCCTTAACTGCCTTTCGCTGCCAGAAGTGGGAAACAAGGGCCCAAAACTGACAAGCACATAGGCACATAACACGCTCAGTGTCAGTATCTGGTCAACATCTGACAACACAACATGGTGGAAATACAGCGCAGATATTGACAGCGGAGTATGTCGGATATACGACGCAGACAGTGCCAAATGATCCTCAAGAAACAGATAATGGTGTTTCTCAACACTTGTAACCCCTCGCCCGATTTCCCTATCTGAACCGTGCTTCAAGGTGCAGGTTTCTGCTTCTTTGTCTTACCTCAGCAGCTTGCATGATCTCCTCCTCTGTTGAGGGGTGCAGAGGCCCTCGCTTCTTCTTCAGCAGCTGCTCAGCTTCCACCATGCGCTTGATAGCATTGGCAGCCTCTGGGTTCATGTCCTCCAACTTACGCTGAAAGTCTTCCCTGGGAGTGATGGTCTGACAGCTCATGCAAATCACCCTGCATGCAGTATGTACACTTTGAATTGACAGTCAGCCAAGAGTTACATGCTGCAGCTAAAAAAGATGTCTAATCAACAATTTCTCAGGCATATGTCATTGCATTTGGCCAGTCTATTGGGTGCTCCAGCATTTCATGTTGCTGGAATGTGCTGAGACATTGAAGGAACATGCTCAGCTTCTGAGCAAAGCAGGTCTCAATAGTAATACATCTTAGCAGCACAAGATGCATGCCAGCCAATGCACACAGCTGCCAGTCAAGAGTATGGAAACAATGCAGACAAGGCAGACTGATTAAACAAAATGTAACTTGTTGGTATCAAAGGGGCGCACTGGGCAGCAAAAGGGAGATTCCAGTGGATGTCTGCACTGCAAATGACAACAAACACAATTTGGATGCACACATGCTGTGCACATGCATGTCTGTGACCTCACGCACAGGTAAAGCTAATAATGCTAATCAAACTGGAATAAGCTTTAAAACATACTGACACAGCACCAATTAAGCCACGGGCGGCAAAGTCAGCATGTGCTTTGACTGCCTTGCTACAGACTTGCCTGTGGGTAGTTCCATGCAGCTCTATGATATCCCTGGACCCTGCTTTGTGATGCAGGCGGTCCACATTCTGGGTGATGATGCTCTCAGCCCAGCCCATGCGCTGCATCTCTGCCAGAGCATAGTGCGCTCTGTTGGGCTGCACTGCTGCAAACTCGTGCCATCCAGCAAAGCTCCTAGCCCAGTACCTGGCTCTGCGTGCCTCTGTGGCCATGAACTGCATTTGACACATCAAAAATTGGGCAAATACCAGCAAGTAAACATTGAATTCCTAAAGACAGTGATTTCAATGAAGCTGTCAACAAGAACAGCTTCCATCAAGGGCCACAGACTTTGTTGAACATACTTGAAAGCCAAAAGCCAGAACTCTGAATCTGGGCAGATCCTGCTGCAGCAAAGAAAGAGCAGCAAACAAAAGCTGCTAAATCACAAAGGTCATAGGCTTTAGGGTAGTAAGAGGTCTAGGTTAAGTAGTGACGCGGCTGAAGCACTTCATGAAGAAAAAAGGTGAGGAGTGCCTAGCTATGCTGTGGCTGCAATGTCAGAAAGGGCTATTGCATTACCAGCTGCAAAGATCTCTTTGACAGGCTCGCAGGTTTAGGTAGCCAGCCAAAACTTGAAATTTGCTCTACAGCTCCTAAATTGATGTCCAGATCAGCTACGATCAAAATATGCACAACAGCTCGTGGAACATATAAGGCGGTCTTACCTGCTGATGTGTCATGGGTTGAAAGCCTGTGGAGTATGCTCCTTTTGGACCTCTGTAGTCAGGAATGTTGGACTCTGTGCTGCAACCAGCTCCAGTCAGCACTAGCAACCGCTTGCATCCAGTGACAAAGTCCACCAGCTCAGCAAGCTGTTTGTTCGAAATGGGATCAGTGACAGGGGCAGTTGCAGGCACTCCAGCAGGACGCTTAAGACCAACTGCTGCAGGATCAACAGAGGCCTGGGCTGAATCCATGTCGACCCTGTTTTGAGGATCTGTGATGAGGCGGCCATCTGATGTAATTCTGTCCTGCAGCATCAACAAAGGCATATTCATCTTGGTTTGCATGTGCACATGCTTTCGCTTGCACGAAGATAATGCTTGCAACAGTTGCAGGCCCTCACTTGCCCCAAGCGCTGGTTGCGAGGCTGACTTGAAGAGCTGCTTTGACTTAACGTGGACATACTTTGAGTGCTTGTTGCATTATTTGCAGGACTCCCTTGCCATCCAGCTGCCAACTGCGGATCAAGACACCCACGATTGATACACGACTGGCTGTAGTCAGGACTGCACTCAATTTAGCATACTCACCTGGGCGGGTCCTGTCCTAGTACGGAGAATACGTTGGAACAAGGCTTTTGAATGACGACTGGGCGTCATGACAGACGAGAGCCTGTGATATGCAGGAGAATGCAAGAGCATGCAGAATCCTTTGATCAGTCGGCAATAAACCACTTGTTTGGCATATTCAATCACTGAGATCAACAGTGAATGGGCATGCGCGCATTTGTGCTACATCAGTAGGCGGTTTTACCCCACAACACCTCCTTACACTTGCCAAACGCGCATGTGGCCATAAACCGGCAAGGTCGTTAAATTGCATGACTAACCATGCCATGCTGTACAGTTTACTTCACACCCGCTTTTCGAGGTTGCCTTTTGGGTAGAGTATTGCATGATGCAATATTGCATGATGCAATGCAATATGCGGGCAACGTGTGCTTGAATAGAAGCTGAGCATTTGGAGGGTTGGAACCAGTTGCAAGCTGACCAGTGGCACATGTGAAGCAGTGTTGACATGAGCTGCTTTCATGCAAGAGTTGGCGAACATCATCCGCTGCTTTGACTGGCCTCAACACGTATCTCCTTGAAATTTTGACAGACGGTGCTTGTTTATGCCTATGACCAGTACCATGTACTCCCAGTAGGGCAATTCACATGCAGACTGCAAACGCCCCTCCAAATCGCCCCGTGTTACAGCACCAGCGCTTCTTGCCATACACGCGTAGTTTGCCAGCGGAAAAAGGCAGTGTGCATACGATCAGTCGGCAAAATGAACGCAGAGGAGGCCAGCCTATTATGGAACCGCAAGGACGAGGTGGACCAGATCGGGGGATCTGCAGCCCATAGACAGCTCGCGCTTAAGCACTTGAAATTGAAGACTGTCATCAAGGTCTCCGCCCCATTAGGAGCATACTGCATGCCGACTTGCATGGATGCAAACACTTGCGGATCGTTCGTGTTCCTTCTGATCAGGACATGTCGGGACTTAAACGACACTATCGACGCTTCAGGAGAGCCACGCTTCTCCTGTGCATCAGTTGGTGTTCAACTACACAAACGACAGCATGCGGAATTTGTTTGCGACAGTTGGCAAGGATCAGGTACAGCTCAACTGACAGCTGTGCTGTTGTCTGACCGGTATGAGTTGCTTCAATTGCATTGGTGTTTCAGGCAACTGTGTATGATGACCTGCACATGGGCGACTTTATTGCTGTGGTCGTGAACTTCACCAACCAGCAGACTGAGCATGCCGAGGGTGGGGTGAGAGGCAATGATGACCTTTGCTGAGCTTGTTTGCCCCACTGATTGACAAACCTGCTATTACTGATGCTGCAGGACCTGCATGCCTGCACCTGGTTGAATGCAAACCCCATCACGAAGCACCCGCATGGTGATGCCCTGCTGGTATGATGACTCATTCTGCTACTCCTCCTCTTGCATGCAAAGCACAATTGCTCATCTAGCTGCACAACTGCTCGTATAGTTGCGACTGATGCTTTTCACTGAACTGCGCCTCAACAACATCAGTGCTGCAGGCCGTAGCTGGCACTGATCACAACATATCTCTGATCAGCATCGTGGAAGCGCGTGTAGTGAGCCTATTCAAAGGTGACGCTCATAACAGAGACTCATGTGCATGAAGTGAATTATATCTGTAAGCACTATCACCTTCGAGCTGCGACAGCAGCAAGTATCAATTACCTCACCAGCCGATGATTTGAGACATCTTTGACATCACCTGATGCATGCATACACATGAGTCATGAGACCGGCCTGCGTGATTCAGCCAGTTTGTCATTCATAAAGAGCACTGTTGGCTCCTGGCTCCCGGCATGTCATGCCATTTTCTCAGTCAGAGGTGTTGCATGCTTGATGCAGGTCATGTGGAGGAGGTTATAGATCTTGCTGCGCCATCTGACAGTCCAGGCCTTTTGGTATCCCTATCCAAAGATGGCAACATCAGGCTATGGCATGCCTCGCATGACTGTTGCACAGCTACATACAGCTCAGATGCCTCTTCACTGGTAACTCACGCACAGACGCATGACCTTCTTGCATCAAAAGCGAATGCTGCTCACTGTCAAACAGGCTCACATCTGCCTGCACACTATATATGACACTAAAGGTGGTACATGTTTGGCACTACGTTTTGTGCCCAGGCAGCACACATTGCATTGTATAAGACGCTGTCACACTAGTGTGCCAGCTGCTCTCAAACCTATGAATGATCCTGTGTGTTTCGTAGTTTCCTGAAACCTTGACTTCGTCATGGGTCACGTACTGTAGGGTGCCAGATTGCATGCTTTTGTGCGACGCATATACCAGCAGCTGCAGCAAGTGTGTCCTGCAAGCTTCTTGCATCTTCAAGTGCAGGCCGTCAGCCCAGATGGGCGATATTTTGTGACAGGAGGCAAGAAGGGCGCTGTGCACATGTACCAAACACCAGAACAGTGTCGAGGGCCTATGTCTTCTGATGGCTTGGCTGCTCAGGTTTAACCCTCCGTTTCTATATCCTTTCACTGAGCTGTATGCCTCTCTGAGTGAGTCAGATTACATTACGTCATCCTCGCCAGTCATCAATGTCCCTGATTGGACCTGACAGGTGCCAGCATGCTACTTGTGGTTGTTTCGGACCTGTGGAGTACGCCCTTGTCTAGTGTTTTTATGTTGCCCTGTACGCTGTTGTATGCCATGTTGAGATGGGTTACGCTTGTAACTTTTGCTGGCAAACGCCCCGCTGTGCCAGCATCCTCAGTGCATCTGCTTACTCCCCCCCCACCCCCCCCCCCCTCCCCCCCTTTGCAGGCTGACACCCATCAGCCAGCAGCATGCCCTTGTGACACTCTGTATCTGAGGTGACAAGTGTCCGTTTGCGCAGATAAGTGCTGACCGGGAGCAGCTAAAATTGGAGTGCAGCACCAGCGGCAAGCACACAGAAACCATTGATTGCATGGTGAGCATGGTGATTGTACATTTCATGTGCTCATGTGCAGCCTTGCAGGAAGAAAGACTGTTTGCTCAAGAAGTTGCTGTGTAAGCTGAAGAAGAGATAACTTACAAGTTTTAGGCTCCAGCCAAAACTTTTGCATGCCATGCATTGTGTCTCAAGCTCTAGTTGCTTTGCAGCGATTCTTGAGTCCCCACAGGCTAGCAACCAAGTCAGCGGATGGCCGCATGAATGTGTGGGATCTAAAAGAAAAGAAGCAGATATCAACATGGAAGGTCAGCCGTCTTTGACATCGACTACCTGAACAGCCTAAGTTTTGAGTGTCTCTCTCAAGCCAGAGAAACAGGCTGACAATATGCTCCAGATTTTGCTGCCATAGTGCAGGTGCCATCTTGCAGTCTAGGGGGAAACTTGTCTTCACGATGTCAATTTGGGGCTACACCAGACGGGGCATACATCTGTGTGGTAAGTACCACATGCGTTCTGGCCATACACAAACTAGCCTCAAATGTGGTGATGTCATGCCACACGTTAATGCTACTTGGGCAAATCTGGAACTGCTGAGCCAGCGCAAAGAGGCCATGCTCATTTGGCATTTCATCAGCTTTCAAGTCATGCTGCATGCACCTGTGATGTACATCCGCTTTTTCAGGCGCCAATGCGCATGTTCCATTTCATAGCTTTGTTATGTGTTACTCCAGGGCAACACAACAGGTGATGTGTATGTTTATGACACCTCAGATGGCAAGCGTATGACACATGTTGCCCCCATCAAGGTGTCTGCACCTGTTAGAGCTTGTGGTCTGTCTCCAGACTGTCGGCATCTGCTGGCTGTTATTGGGAATGGCTTCATCTTCCGGTTTGAGTATAGAAGGCCTGGTGCTGAGGTATAAAGCAACCTTTATTGCGTGCAGTCTACAGCGACACTCAGAACAGCGACTGCATGTGTAACAGTTTACATCTGCTACCTTGATGCAGAATTGAAAATACGTGACCGAACGTGACAATTTTGCGAGATCTCTCCATGTCTGCATGCCTGTTCAGCTTATGCAGTTGATGCTAACGATTTGTTCACGATTGTGCAGGTAACGGACAAGGAAAATTTGGATGCAAATATGGTTGAATCTGATGATGAATGACCACCAAATGAAGCAGCAGCCAGTCTGGTAATGAGCCTGATACTAGCTGGATTTAGGAACATTACAATCCTGGGTTGTGTGTGTATTGTTTGCGCTAGCTTTGCGAGTGGTTGCTTACCATAGTGACTTGGTCCACACTACCTCATGCGTTGGGGCCTTGCATTGGAAATAGTCTGGATGTACGTATTTGTTTCTCTAATGTAATCATGATCATTGTGATCGAGAGGTCTTATGACGCACCTAGTTGTGCAGGCACTCACGCCCTGATGGAGCAACCTCGTCATCCGTAATCAATAGCTCATGTCCTGTCTGCGGTGTGCGTGTAGTTCCTCTCAGCAGCTTTCAGCATGCGCTGATAATGCTGGCTTTTTCCCTTGATAGTTGCATGTGGGTACGCAGACCAAACGTCGCTCGGATCTGCTGGGAAGCTTGCCATGTGCACGGCAGCTCATAACCAGGTTTGACTTTTTCATTTGCGCAAACTTTGACTTCCGCTTTCAGTTTCTTTCTACGCTATCGACACAGTCTTAACGCCTTGCTTGAATCTCGTGTTCACGACCAGCCAAAATGACAACCAGCGGTCAGGTGTACACTATCAGCGGGATCTCTGGAGAGTTCCTGAAAGACCACGACCTCATCGGCAAGCAGGACCCCTACGTCATCTTCGAACACGGACACCAAAAGGTCGAGACCAGTGTCAGTAAGTTTATCACGCGCATCAGTCCGTGTATCACTTGCTGCTTCCAGCGCGACCCCAGCGGAAACCGCACCCGCACGCTTTTTACCATCGTGTTTTGCTGCAGTCAAAAGCGCTGGCTTGAATGCCACCTGGACTGAGACATACACCCTGGAGGTTGCTGCTGGTCAGGGTGCATCTGGCAACGAAGCCAAGGTCATGGTTTACAACAAAAACCTGTTGGCAGGTGATGTTCATACTGATCAGCGACACTGATCATAGTCGGAAACTTGTCTAGACAGCAGAACAACCGATTTTGCTGATTCTGCTGTTCAGAGCATGCTGAAAATGCATTGCTGGTTGCAGATGGCCTGATTGGCCAGGGTACATTCAGACTCACCAATGGTCCCCAGAGAGTGATTCTGATGAACAAGAAGGGCACAGAGCAAGGTTTGTCATGCCTGCATGTGCATATATATATGGTATTGCTAGCTCATCCCTCACTCCCCTGAAAAATTGTGCATATACGTCTTGTGATTCTATTTATCGCTTGCAGGCCAGATTGTGTTCAATGTAAGCGGTGGAGCTGGATCTGGTGTAGCTGGAGGAGCTTCTCGCTCCACTGGCATGACAACAGGCACCACAAGCGCAGCTACCACAGGTGCCATGGCCACAGGCGCCATGGCTACAGGCACAACAACCACCAAGACCGACTGTGTCTCATGCCAGCAGGTAGTCCAAGTATTTGCAGGTACATCACTGCTCTGATCACTATATGTCATGTGTTAAAACTGCTCTTTATCTGCAGAATACCACTACCTCCTCAATGTCACCCATCTGTGACACCAAGACCTTCACCAAGGTTGAGGACAGGCCTGTTATTAAGGAGGTCAAGACATATGTCAAGGAGCACCACCCTGTCGAGAAGCAGGTGTGCATGGAATGAGCTTGCTTGTCTGATTTGTAGTATCCAAAGAAAGTGTGACTAACCACAGCTGCGCCTATCATGCACCACTAACAGTGCCTGTGGAACAGCTGAGAAAACACATTGCTGTGTCCTGAGGCTACATTCAGTCTAGTGTTATGCTGAAAGCATAAATGCTGCTGCAGTTTGTGGTGGAGACCAGACCCACTGGTCAGGAAAGGGAGATGACAGAGGGGCGCACAACTGAGCACCTTGGCACTGAGGAGAAGATTGTGCAGGTCACCAAGCCCAACCCATGTGGCGGTGTCCCCACCAGCTAGATATAGTTTTGAGCAACTGTGTTGTGCTTTGTGTGGTCTTTGTGTTCTTGCTGCATGCTGATACTGACTCATTTCATCGTTTCAAGCATCACAACATTTGATGGAACAGCAGATTTTCTGTAATCAAAAAAAGAACGAAGGAAGACTGTAATGTCAAGTCCTCAACAAATGTAGTCATAAGCGTACATGTCTTGCACCAAGTTGTGCTTGCTAGCAATTCATTTTCCCGTACGTCCTGTTTTTGGGATATGGCGCTGTACTCTGTTTTGTGATACAGACTGACAGGCTCAGCTCGGGCTGCAATATTGATGTTGTCATGCGTACTGATGGGCCATTCCCATGTTGCACAGGTTGCAGAGTAGGACATTCATATATCATATATTATACTGACCAGATGCAACAAGAAGTAAGTTACTTCTGAGAAGTTACATCGAAATCTTATCTGAGCTGTTGAAACTGTCTACGAAAGCATACTGCAGATTACAGCATACGCCAGTGTATGTCAGAGTGAACGAGCAGGTAGTCAGGGAAGGAAGCGATTACACAGTGCACAGTCCATACAACGATGCCCATCATGTTATACAGCGAGTCAACGTGATATATATACATGGCTACTGTAACATAGCAGATCAATTTTTGTATTTGGACAAGAACTCCTTATGGAACTTGCGCATTCTGTCACAGACACTCTCAATTTGGTCTTCTTGTGGCAGAATTGTTGTTCTGAAGTGATGTGTGCCATCCGCTTGTCCAAAACCATTGCCGGGCACTATAACGATACCAGTGTTTTCCAACATCTCCTTACAGTATAACCATTCGCCTGTCTTGCCAATCTCTTTGGCCTTCTTAAAAGCTCCCTCTGGCAGCTGAATGGTGGGGAAAGCATACAAGGCTCCATCAATGGAGGTGCAGCTCACTCCTTCCAGCTCATTGAGGACCTGTCCACACCACAATGTCTCAGAAAGAGGAGATGCAGCACAGCAGACGGCAACACAGGCTTTGCATTGTTCAGGACAGAGCGCAGCCACCCAAAGCAGGAGGCAGTAGCAAGCAGGACCCCAGGGGGTAACACAGAAAGGCAATGCAGTAAGCAGTGGGGAACGGCTACGTTCTGGGTTTTCGCCGTGTAGCACACACACATGTGCATTACATTGCATTTCCAAACAGTGACAGAAATGGAGTTGCTGTCTGATAGAGCACATGCAGTAGCAGGTACATCGGTGTACAACAATTGAGTTTAGCAGTGCGTGAGCATACCCCCTCAATCATCTCAGCACGCCTCTTCAGCGAGCTAAGCAGGCCATCCCTTTCTTTCTTGTACAATGGGTATGACTCCTCCCCTTCCTGCACTTGCATACACAACCCATCAGCAGTAGTGGCACTTACAATCTTGCAACTTGTTTTCAGACCAGGATTGCAGTCTAATGGTGTGTGCAGTCTAAGGTGTATGATTCTTCAAATGCTCACAGTGAAAGCTGATAACAACTGCTCAAGGCTTTCCAGACAACGCGTTCACCCATGACAAACCAACAGCCAAAAGTTGCTAGCCCATGTGGCATATAGCGCAACAGTAGCACAGAATAGATCAATGTCAGGGCCAAAGCTACAAGACGGTATAGCACAGCACACCCAAGTCCTGATACAGCAATGCACAAGGCAGCACAGCACAGCAACTCAAATGCTTAGCACAGTGCAACCTCATGCAGCCCAGCACAGCGCAGCACAGCAGGGAGGAGCTGACCTTGGGAGGATTCATGACCATTGCAGTGCAGATCTGGCCGTTCACATTGGAGCATAGGTTGATGGATGCCACCTTGTACATAGCAGCTCTGACATCAGCAGGAATGTTGATGATCTCCATATAGCCACCTCTCCTTCCACACTCACCTGCATGGAAGAAGTACCTGAGCAGACAATACGTGATGATGACTGGAAGCTGCAGCAGCATGTGTATGACACAATGGTGACTAACAGGTGTCGTCCGGTTTCACCTTACGTGCACAGCACACAGCCTGCCTGATAGTGATTGTTGTGCTGTGTGTACAGATTTTCATATCAGATGTCACGTGATGACTGCATGAGAGAACGATGCATATGTGCTATTTGAGTGCCACGCCAACAAGTTGCCCTGAGCAACACACTCATTTTGCCTTTCAGGTTGCATGTAGGTGACATAGCATTTTACAAGGAGTGACTGTCATTCACCATAGTACCCCTTGCTGATGGACTGCAGAGAAAACAGTGGCACATCATCGTAGTCTGAGCCCATATCTCTGATGGTCTTCTTGAAGCTGTCAAACTTCATACTGCTGTTGTACACGTTCACTTGATACACCTCGTCTGCAATGACTGCCAGATCATTCTTCTTGGAAAACTTGATCAGATCCTCAATGTTGGATCTGGGGATCACCTGACCAGTTGGGTTGCCAGGAGTGATGACAGCTAGTGCTCTTATACATACCGTCCTTCTTTGCCTGCAGCATCAAAGCAATAAACAAAAGGCTTGGCGTAAATCACGGCACACACGCAGCTAGCTGAACCTGCAGCGCAAACTAGTACAGTAGCTCAGTGAGGAGAAGCTGCTAAAGAGATGAACGTTGTAGAGAAAGCGCCTATTTGTGTATGGTGTGTGCTCTTTACTCTGCTTTGTGTGTGGCAGTGGTCCACCAGAACTCAATCAATGTTGTACGTATCACATTTTGAGTATTTGCTGAATTTTTGAGTATTTGCTGAATCTCAAGCTCAGACTGAAAGCTGGAGGAAGTTGGTGGAAGTGGTCAATAGCTGCAGGCTTTGCAGCGTGGGTAGCACCTCCACAAGTGAGGCAGGCGGTACATGTTCAACAATAATAATACTTAAAACACTTTCCAGCTCATGATGACCTAAGTACATGCAGAACAGGTCTGGTCTTGCCAAAGCAGTCTGAGCATCCTTGTACGGCCTAGTGATGCAGCATACATGACATTTACATGATGCACCATCATTGAAACTAAGCCTAGGGCGACCTGGGGGGCCAGCAACCCTTCATTTGGCCAAAGAAAAGCTTCTTAGGCAGTCTATCATTAAGGGTCCTGAAACTATGACCTAGCCGCCTGAGTCTTTGATGTGCAGCTGAGACTACACACAAAAGGTGTTGCACCTGTTCAATCTGTCAACATCTGGCACATGGTCGCGCAGGGAAATGCCGCAAATGCGTTGCAAGCAGTTCATCTGAAAGACAGCCAAAGGGGTGATGTCTTGTGTGCGACAGCCCATGTCTCTCCAGCATACAAAGTGACATGACAATACACTGAAAGTACTGCAGTTTGACAGACAAGGTCAAAGCCCTAGAGGACCAGAAATTGGCCTGTCTTGGGTGCTGAAAGGCACCATTTGCAGCAGCTACCCTATGCTTGGTCTCAGCATCTGAGGTGCAGTAAGAGGTGAAGACGCTGCCTAAGTTTTTACTCTGAACACCACCTCCATTTGATCCCCATGCAACATGATGACTGAATGTATTTGAGCTGTCGGTGTTGTTAGAACCAGAAAATGTTTGTTGAATCAGCATGACCAATCTTGCATCAGATGCTTCATGCAGCATTCAGAGTCAAGCTTGGTACAATGCCAGCACCCCCCGCGCCCCCCCCCCCCTTCCCCGAGCCCTGGAACCCATCCAGCCCTCGACCCGGCCCCCCCTTGAACAGCCTGCAAATCCTTTCCATTTCAAGACAGCATGCAAGGACTGAGGACAGCACCTGAGCAAGAACATCTTCCAAGTGCGCAGGGTCAATCTGCCACCCCTTGTTCTCATCCGGGTAGTAGGGCACCACGGTGCCGCCCAGCAGGGCTATGGCAGCCGAGTAGAGAGGGTATTGCGGGTATGGGATGAGGATGGCGTCTTTCTCATCTCTGATCATGATTTGAAGTATGTTCTTGACAGCTCCTGAGGCGCCCTCAGTGAGGTACAGGTCGTCTACATTGCAGTCATGGCCATCTCGCTCCTTGATGCCCTGCATGATGCGACAACCAATTGGTATGGACACACCATGATCACGTACTGCTTGGCTGAAGCAAATCATGCACATGTGAGCGTGTCACAGAGTGGTGAGCAAATAAGAGTGCATCATTGTAGCTGGCTCCAGGCTGCTGGCACCTTCCTGACAAATGTGGCTTCTCATAGTTGCCCAAGGTGACAAAAACACGCTGATGCAGTGCAGTCCTAGTGCAAAACGACAGGATACCTTGTGCTGCTTGAGCATAACTGCTGCACAGAGCTGGAGAATGGCGTGCAAACTGCACACAGGGGGACTAGCGGCAGAGTGCCTTTTGGACAGTACCAGGCCACTGCTGGTGCACACTGTTACAGTACTTGCTGGATAGTACTGATCTGATGCAGCTGGGCTGCCACATGTGCCACAGTGAGCAAGATCACATGAAAGTAGAGTGCAAAGAACATGGAAAACTTGAGCCTGCAGAGGCAGCATCCGCCACCAGTATGTTCCAGGCGTGTTGTTAGCAAGGGGTCAATAACCTTGGCAACATGCTCTCTGCAGAGCTCCACTCCTTGGCTGTGAGTGTATGCACCAGTTCCTCCTGTGCCTGTGGCATCTAGATACTCCTTAGCTCGCTTCAGTACATCAGGAGGAAACAGCTTCTGCGACTCCGGGCATCTAGCAACTGCATGCGCGACAGAGCTAGAGCGCTGACTTGTTTGCAGATTCAGTGATCTGCTTCAGTGGATAACGGTTACAGCACGTGCGTTTCAGAGGCATTTATGCCGTATGCTCACCTGAGGATAGTCGCAGATAGCCAGGACTTGTCTATAGAAGGTGACAGGCTTCTGTCCGAGCGCCTGTGGGTTGCCGATGTTGCACATAACAAGGTCGGAGAAGGGGTACTTCTTCCCAGCCTTAAGCTCCTTGCCAATCTCCCCCGCTCGTACAACAATGTCTCCGCGCACAGCATACTCTGCTTTCTTAACGTGAGGGCTTATACTTTCTCCAGTGAGCCTTGGACTCGCGACCCCGTTAGCTTGAGACATCGCGTGGTCACTTGGCTTGGCCGTCGACACTTTATCGCTTGGCAACGTAGACAGAAAATTCCAGGCGATTCGCGTTCGACTTGCTGAAGCTGTTACCTCATTTCTGACCCCTGCGATAATGGTACTGATCATCATCGCCGTGGCTTGTACCGAAAGTGTCCACACCCAACCCTAACTTACCTTAACCATTTTGAATTTGCTCCGTGCTTTACGCCGCACGCCTCCGTGTCTCGGGAGGGCTCGGATACTTGGTTTGCTGTCAGGCGGAAGAAACCGCAGTACGACACCCACCGTGATATCTATGTGCAGCTTTCCATGTTTGAAGTAACCACGTTTGATCTGAAGTTGTGCGGAATGCGATCTTTTGGCTGCAATATCGCACCTGGTCAACTTTTGCCCATCACAGAGGTGAGACGACATCCGCTAGGGAAAGCGACGTCGCCACATCTTAGCAAAACTCAAGTCAATGTCTTAATCATCACAACAATGTACAGGCTAGCACGCGTGGGCCGGGTGCCCGTTAGACTCGCAAATACTTGATCGCTGCATGCGCGAGTTTGACTAGCGCTGCGGTTTCGGTTGCGTGGAGGACGTGAAACAGTATAATGGTACGATGAAGCTATGCAAGCCATGCGGAGTCGAGCTTGAACCCATCGGCGTGCATCGTACCTCACGCGTGCAGGTGACCCATCCGCCTGGTTACAGAGTCCGCAATATACTTGGTCTCAGCAGATCTGTCTGATTTGATCTTCAATGCTGCAGCGTTCAATATATTCGACAGGTTATGCTGAGTATGCAAGGTAGTCAATGTTCTGCGCCCTCAAGCCTGTGCCCTAACGTCGAATACTTGCTATACTTTGTGTACAGAAAATGCACTGTGTGACAGCATCCTGGCATCTACTGTTGTGCTAGGTGTGATACTGCTTCTGTGTTGAAGGCGTGCCTCCTGAAGCACACGTGGGTGTGACTGCAATCCAATCTAGAGGTGACAGATAGAATGCCTCAACAGCATGTAAGCGTGGGCTATGACGTTCAGCAGGTTCAAGACCAGTCACAAGGGCACTCTGCCTTGCCTGCTTCTGCAACATCTTCTGCAACAACATTACGCATAGTGCAGAGATGTCAGTATGACAGCTCAGTCCAGCCCAGCCCAGCCCAGCCTAGCCCAAGCCCAGCCCAGCCCATCAGCATGTCAATATGAAATACATATAATGTTCATCTATGCTGTTGGGTGTGAGCCATGCCCAGGTGGCCGTCAATGCTAAGCTGATATGCAGCAAGAAATAATGTTGCAATGCTGAACCCATCGGCTGTTGTATCAGATTGTGTGGGTTCATGCAGGCATATCTCTAGATGTGTCTTCACAAAAAGTTTGATGATGAAACCATAACAGCAGCTTGTCTGAAGGGCTTCACGCTTTACTTGAGGAGAGTCCTGGTTTGGCCACCCAATCAAACCACAGAACAGGAACTGACACATCCCCTCCTTCTGTACCTTTGGTAAGCTCTGGTGTGTTTTGTTCAATGACCAACAGGTTTTGCATGAAGATGCCTGCAAGATTTGCATTTTGTATGGAGAAACAAATGGTAGAAACATCTTGGTGAAAGAAGGTGTTACAAAATACTGTTACTGTTCAGAAAGACCCTTTAAGTTGCATGCACAGCTGCCAGTGCAAGTTTGGTTCTGTCATGAGTAGATTCAATGTGCTTAATGGTATGCAGGGGCTGTGACCCAGGCAATGTCACCATCTGTGTCAAATCAGGACTTCAGGCCAGTCAGACTTAGCTGCAGCTGGAGCAAGCTAAAATGATAGGAGGACAAGCTGACTTGCTTCATGCTGGTTGGCTTGTATCCAGGTCGCCACAGAATCACTCTGCTCAAGCTCTCTGGCTGGCTGGGAGTTCTGTCTTGACACAGATGGCGATCTAGAGACACTCACCATCCAAGTTCTGTCTTGAAATGAGCTTCCGAAGAGCTCACTTGCAGGCTCATGTGTCAACAGCATATGGTGTTACTGGCGCTCACAGCTA
This sequence comes from Asterella californica, assembly GCA_036924285.1. Lineage (NCBI taxonomy): Eukaryota > Viridiplantae > Streptophyta > Marchantiopsida > Marchantiales > Aytoniaceae > Asterella > Asterella californica. Next base: position 22,095 of record JAYKYS010000605.1, read on the forward strand.
CAATGAGCTGGCAACTTGTTGCTGTTTCTGTTGATGTGCATGCTGACAAGTTGACTGTGATATTTCACTGCGTCCTTATGTCACGTGACAAGCCTTTGCTCAGTTTCAATTTACCATGTCATTTTTACAAGCCTGGGTGCTGCTGGGTGACATGGTGAAGAGAAAATGAGCCAAGGCTTGCTGCGTGCTGCAAAAGGTTTTGCCATCTCAATTTCCTTGTCCTGTGGCAAACTGTGACATAGCAGCATCACCTCCTTAGGCTTTCAACACCATTCATGTGTGCAAGCCTGGTTGCAACTGTCCACATGAATGCAGTCACTCGTCATGGGCCAACATTGGCAATTGTTATATGTTGGCCCTTGTGATAAATGACTGCGTCTGTATGGAAAGTTGTGATCAGGCATGAATGCACAAGTTGACTCACAAACAGGTGATATAACTTTGGCATAGTTTGCTACTTGACAAGGAGTTTGAAATCTTATAGCAAATTTGCAATACGCAATAAACAATTGTCAAACTTCATATTGTCTGCAGGCAGAGTGGCTAACCCCTGCTGCTCTTGGTAGGCACCTTTGGCAGACATTTTGGAAAGATGACATGACTGTGTTAGGGCTCCTTGTGGGTCAAAGAAGAGCGTCCTGGGCATGGCATGAAATCAGGATCCCAAATACAAAGATTTAGATTGTCACAGGTACTGCTCTGTCCTGTTGCTGTGGTGTGCTTGTTGAATTGCCATCCATCAATACCCAATTTGACTTGAAATCTGCCTGCAAAAGGACTGCATTTGCAGGCAACAACTGCAATAGATTATTCTTTTTTGTTTAGATAATAGTGTTCAGCAACACACCTCCTGCGGTGCGGCTTGTGGACACTTAAACTTGTGGTCAAGAGGCATAGGAGATGGGGCCGGGCAGCAGTGACAGGAAAAGACAGCATGCTCTTCCTATACCAGAACATGCAGATCTGGTATTTGCATGAGGCTCTAGCTGCCGTGTTCCTTTGTAGTGCTCTGTTGCCGATAACGAACAACTGAGTCATGACGTCATAGAGAACTGGAACATAGGCACTGTTTTGGTCAGGAAGTCAAGGACCACAACTTTGGGCATACTAGGTGCCCACCCTATTTTTGACTGGCATCAGACAACAGACAACAAGCCCAAGTGCCTAACCTTCCTAGCCAAAACAGTGGTGGTGCAGAGGACCACTGTTATGGTTTGAAAGCCAAGGCACCTGGAAACTGCTGGTTTTCTGTTGACCTATGTCATTTGACCTAAGCCATTTGAATGAAGCAGCAGCACTGAAGGTGTCACACGTGTTGTCTGCAGGATCAAACCAGTACAAGCTATTGCTCATCTAAACAAAGGCTGGGAAAGACAGGCTGCTGCTAATCCAAGGTTAGGTTGTACCTGCTGCTTGCTGTTGAGAACAATTGCACTTATTGGCTCTTGGCTTGTGAGCCTCACAGGAGTATATGAGTACATTTGCCAACCATGTAGCCATCCACCACCAGCTATCATACAACCTGAAACAAGACATAGGACGCCAATGGTTGTGTCCACTTGCAGCTTCTAGATCATTGACATCACCGCTTTACCGACTCTCATCCTGCTCTTACTGCAATCCTGATTGCAACTGCTGATACAGATGCAATTGCTGACCCAAATGGCCAATATTACGCATTTGCAAAGTTTTGCGATGTCTGCAGATTAGCCCGCTGCTGCTGCTGTCAGACACCTTCGGCAGACGGAAAGATGATCATGATGACTTTGTCAGCAGAGCTCCTCCTGTGGGTCAAAGGACAAAGTCCTGGTGGCATGAGATTTCAGACCCAGATGTGGAGATCCCCGTTATTATTGGTAACCCTTGTTTCCTGTTGCTGTGGTGTGCTTTGCGGTGATTGCAGCAATACTCAATAGCTTTGAGTTTGAGCAGGGGCAAATGTTATTGCTTGGCAGTTCAAAGACTGCAATAGATTACTCTGCTTCTCTGATACTGTTTGACAGCAGTGACAGGAAAACGCACATTCTTGGTAACAGAAATTGAACTGTGTAGCAGCTAGAGCTGTCCATCAAGGCTCTACCCGCCTTTCTGAGTGCCTGGACTTACTACTATCAACACAGCAGCCAAGAGGACCGCTGTTTTGGTGAGAAAGCCTAGGCACTCAATACAAACTTGTTTTCTGATAATTGCTGCCATGTGACTACAGCGTAAGCACTTACAATGGCACAATTGTTGTCCTTGACTTGAAAGCGGTACAACCTGCTCTCCATTGCAACAACGGCTGTAAATGATGAGCTGCCTGCTGCTGAGCAGATGATCAGTGCTTTTTGATAGCAAAGATGACCTGCGTTGCCTCAGCATCTGTATTTATGGGCTGCACAGGTCTCACAAACTACCAGAAGTCACATGTCTGTCCAGGAGCAGCCTGCATGTCGTTCAGAGTCTATGGTGCAATGAACAGGAGCTTGTACTGTCCTGATTTAACAGATTGTATCTGCGTGCTTTGCATCAATAATCACATTCTGGTGTGTATTGGGTTGACAAGGTGAAAGGCTCTCAAGCCAGGAGAATCAATAGCAGCACCATGGAGTATTATCATGCATCAAAGGTGACAAAGAATGATGGAGGAGTGCAAATGCAGGTGTGGTGGACAGTCTTATATATGGACTGGTAGGCGCATGATTTCTGGTGCTACGGGCGTGTAACTTCTGGTGCTGATACCACTTACTGTTTCCTGAATAGTGCTGACTTAGTTGAAAGCAGCAGGCAACATCAGCGCTAAGCAGTATCTATCTATGTTGAACTTTTCATACTTATTCATGTTGAAACAGAAACGGACCTGTTTCTGTGGCAGCGTGCTCGGGTATGGTGACCCCTACAAAGACCAGCACTCTATGCAGCTGCTCTTGCCTGCTGCCTGCAATCATGTCACTACCAGTCGGCTGCAGTCATGTCAGCACCAGTCCGCATTTGAACAGTCAATGCCTTCTTATGCAAACCTGGCCCTGTATAGGTCGAGCCAACAAAGGATAGTCAACAATCACTCACTGTGTGACTTCACACATGCTGACTATGTTTGCCATTCCTGGATGTGGATGCTGAGATGCACAGATGTAGCCATGCAACACCAAGACTAGCTCAGGACTTGTATGCTATCTGTCACGGCAAGCATATGAGCATTAGACAGATGCGCTGCTGCCTACTTACATATATGCGTTAGAAGTTCACACTAGAGTCTCTGTGAGCAACAATCAATGTTGTGACAGTACTGTGGTTTGGTCCTGTCATTAGAGTCACCTCTGTGCCAAACTCCACCGATACCCATACATGGGCATGTTGGTGTCAGCAAGGGTTGGCAGGTTGGTGACTCTGATCAGGGCCCAGACACTGTGCCGTCACGACATTTGCATTGGTGGCAGACACTGCTTCTAGACCGCAGGAAATATTCACTGACATTGCCTACCTCCTTGCCCTGAATGCTGCAAATCGGGATAGTACCATCACACGTACCTTTTGGGCGGATGTAATGGCTGCTAATGCCTCCCTTGGCACATTTGGCTTAGTGTTCAATATCAGTCTGGTGTTGAAAGTCATCTGTGCTAGCAGTGTGTGCCGGCATTGCCGACAGTGGCACAGGACTTTCTGTTGAGCAGATGTTGCTACTTGAGGGCCCTGCTAGCTCATTGCTGTGCTGTCTCTGCAGTTGGCAAGCGTTTCCTGGAAGGTAGTCCTTTAGGTTGGACACATTTGTGGCTAGGCACAGATGCCTTTGTGGTACTCAGGCAGCTGCTCAGAAATGTTATCAGCTGCCTGATGCTAGTATGCATCCGCGTTCAGCAATAAATCTGACCAGTCCCCAGGAGCATCTCACCAGGCAACAAATTTTAAAAGTATTGCACATCAGGGCAAAACGTCCTCAAGAACCACCAGGCAGCTTTTGTTTTGGGTGGCTCCACACTGCGGTTGCATGCAGGCCAGAACATTGGTAACACTGTTTGACGTGGCTCAAGTGCATGAACCCCCATGAAACCTGTTTTTTTTGGGTGATGCGAGGTCAACTTAGACGCTGCAAAAGCGCTGTCTGCTGCTGACATAGTTATAGACAGCAGGAAACGCCAGTTGCAAGCAGTGATTTGCTGTGTAAAATTTGACTATCCAGGCCATGACGATGCAAAGCTGGTCCCGCTCTTCTCCTTCCATGTTGGGGAAAGTGAGCCCAACTTTGCATGATCATGGGATGGTCTGTTGATGTTTTGATAGACAGTCTCTCCTATGGCCATCTGCATATGAAGCCAACTATTGTGTGCAGCTACCCTGTGCTGCTGCTGGTATTTGTGTCATTGAGGGTGAGCCTATAGTTATGCCAGCACCTGTCAGCGCTGAAGCAAACAATGCTTCCACTGAATGCCTGAATTCTGGCCATTTATTGAATGAGCAGCCAAACTTTGTCCACAGCAGCTTTCCATTAAATCAAGATAAGCTGAACAACTCAAAGCTGATCTGCTCAAAGCTACTGCTTGGAAATGCCCTTGTTGTTTTTCAGCAAAGACCGTCTCTCAGACGATGCTCAGAAAGCGGGAGGGGCCTACCCTTGTCTTGAAGGTTTGCGAAAGATTGCGCCCACAAGATTTGTTGTTGTCCTGGCTACTCATTGGATGGCTTGGCACCATACAGTGAATTGAGTTGCGTGGAGTGATCACATGGCAGCAACAGCGAGCGCAACAAGCTCATTGCTGCGCTCCATTGTATGGTTTGTAGTCGACTTTGGCTGGTCATGATCAGACATTGCACCTGGCAGACCGTCCAAAAGCTTTGGCATGCTCATTGCATGAGGCCATGGTCAAAGGAATGGCATTTCATATACCACTTACAAGCTCACGGTAGCAGGCCTGCACATATCCATGTGCATGTGCTAGCAACCACTGTCATGTATTGAGTACCTGGCTATCCTCATGACTCATGTTGGAGAGTACATGGATGACTGTTGCATACGCTGGTACTGAGCTACCTAGCTACAATGATCGGCTGTAGCTTATAGCCTTAGCCATGTGTTACTCTTTCTCGCTCTCCTGGATGTCAGTGCCTGAGATGACATTGCTGATGTAGGGTTCAGAGCCACAAAGATTGCTCCACACATCGGCTGCACCATGGGCTTGTCTTTGTGATGTAAGGAATGGCACACGCGAGCCCATGCTTTGGTGCCAGACTAGGTGCACGGGTCTTGCAGACAGCTCAATGTCAGGATCGAGCAAACACAGCTAGGTAGAGAGACTAATGTGGAAGTGCAGGCATGTCCAGGCTTGCCCTGACTGACCAACATTGAGCACCAGCGGGCAAGGCTACGCAGCTTCCTACAGCGCTCCAGGGCGCCTCATCAGCCAGGTCAGTCTGCTGATCCCACTTTTTCTGTCTACCCTTGTCCCCCTTTGTTGCGTATTCTTTTGAAAGTGACAGCTCACAAAAGATAGCTAAGAAGTGTTTCCTGTGTCTGGTGTGATGCTACAAATAAATCTGGCAGGCACAGCAACAACAACAGCAGCCAGCAAAAGGCCTTTCAAGTCACAATGTCAGACGAAGATGTAGACTTTCGGGGAAGGACTGGCAGAGGTGCTATATGTGCAGCCGGCCTGATGCAGTATCCTAAAAATTACCTTCTACGTATACTTCGATTACTTGACAATGTATCAATTGTCAATGTGCTTCAAGGTGATAGGCTGTACCAGAAGTTCAGATCTGTATGACAATAATTGCTGCTTTGTTTGAGTTGCGCAATGTCAACACCTGTCGACAGATTCAAACAAATCCTTTGCGGTGTGATCCACCGCTTGTAACAGGGTCAGGAATTAGCACCTTGACACGCTAGCTTACGGTTTTCACCTTCGCCCCGTTACACTTGGTTTTGGTCGTCTGCACCCGTCGCATGTCACAGCTGACAGCGCTTCGGACTTGAAAGTCGTGGGTTCGATCCTTCGCTTCCGCGCGGGGAGGTGATAGTTTCTTCTTTCCCTTGAGGGTGGTGCCCACAGTGATTGGGGTGCACTCGCCACGCCTGACGTTAAAGAGCACCAAGTCCAGGCGGCCTTGGATTTAACGAGGGGGGAATGTAACAGGGTCAGGAATTAGCACCTTGACACGCTAGCTTACGGTTTTCACCTTCGCCCCGATACACCGCTGGTGATGGTCAAGAACACAACCCATGCGGGGCTGAGTGGGAGAACCAGGTTGTGTGGCGTTCCGCAATACTATCAGTACTGACATGATGATCATTACAAACGCTCGATATGCTCATCAGAGGAGAAAGCATATGTGAACATATCTGCACTTTCCAGTATAGTCCAAAGCGTTTTGACCATTTCCAATGACACTGTACTCTAATACTTGACGACTAATAGCGTTTCTGTCACCACCCGGATCAAACCTGGTCGTGTAATAAACAGCTACCTTTTATACAGCGGAAAAATTTGTGCTATTATCTGGCGTCGACCGCCATTCAGTATTGCAATGAACTGAGCCCCAACTCAAAATTGGCCCATCTCCATTTTGCGAAGGCCAAGCAACCTTCGAAAAATGGCGACGATGTGGGCATCCCACTCATTTTGGCAGGTTGGCAGCTAAATTTCTGGGCATCAAGACGTGTGGCAATCCTACCTACCACAAACGATGAGGCAGCAAATTTGGGGGGGAGGGGGGCAAAGCGTAGCCCAATTCGTGTTCAGGATGGGTAACCCTGTAGCAGGTCCTGTCGAATTACGGTATGGTAAGGGAATCTGGCCACATTAAGGAAATCTAACAATACTTGTCGATACAAACGGCACAAGATTTGCCAAACTCTCCAAACTCTCCACTCTTGCCGTACAGTATCCATGCCTTGCTACTTACCTCGTCAGCCACTCGTAAGCTTCTCTTACTTGTTGCATCAGCAGACTCGACAAGTGACGTTGACTTTGGACTGACACTGATCTTCCTGTAGGGTGCAGTAACAGCCTTTGGAGGAGTACTTCAACAACCTTTCAAGAGTCCAACAGCCTTGTGGACAAAAGCCGATGGCCTCACGAAGGAGAGCTCAACAGCCTTTGTTCACTGTACAGCCTGAGGCGAGCACTACAAATCAGCCGTGTCCGATCAAGCCTTCTCTGACAGTCTTGCGAGCCTCGTGAATCTTTTGACTGCTGACGCGCTCTGTTCATCCAGGCCGGTTCTGACTGCTCAGGTTAGTCCTGCCCTCCACCGTGTTCCTACTTGCAGCCGTGATCGTGGTGGAGGCAGGACTCAGCTGTTGCCAGCCTTTGTCAGCAACTCTGGGTCGTCGTTTGGGCGTGGCCTGGAGCCTGGAACCACTTGGCACAGCAGGACTTTACATGTGGAGAGGAAGGCTGGAGTCATTCTTTTGGAGCTTGGAGAAAGAGGGAGCCACTGTCAGCAAGGGGTATCAGCCTATGAATGCAGCCTTGAAGTGCAGCATTTTGAAAGAAGCAAGGTTTTGGTAGATGCTGCTGTGGGGTTAGAGGCTATAAGAGATGTTCATGTAAGTGTGCTTGCTTCCAAGGTGTGTTGTACTCACTGTGCTGTTCTGAAAAAGCGTGCAGGATCTAGACAGTCCATGCACAATAGAGAAACTTGAGGTAAGCTTTGGGTTGTTTACACTTGCATTTTGCTACCACGTCGCCCACCATTGCCCACGGGATGCGCTGCTGACCCCGATCCTCGTCCAGCATCCTGGAAACGCTTCTGACAATTTCTCAAAGCAGCTAAGAGGTCAGCAATGCCCACACAAAAGCCTACACAACATGGCCATCATCACTAAATCCCTTTGATTGACAGCATGACATTGCACCATTGCTTTATGGCAGTCACTGTGCTGGCATGTGTGCCAGCAGTGCAAAAGTGCATGTGTATACATGTTGTTCAAGCAACATCCTGGTAGGAGCATTGAGGCTGGTCAAGTACCAACTGGTTGACATTCACCTGACGTGCATGGTGAGCAATTGCTAAAATCAAGCTTACAACAAAAATTGTATCCAAGCAACTTGCCCCCCCAGCATCTAGCATCAGTGATCAACATATATGCTGACAAATACCGTCATCTCAGACCTTGTCTAGAAAGGGGTGTGGGGAGGGGGGGAAGCAGGCAACAGCTGGAAGATTGCATACTGAGATGATGTAGGCAGGAAAAGAAAATTGAGAGACTACGCGGTAAGCGTGATTACAGAGAGGCTCATGGTTAACCTGAGCTTCTGTTTGACGGCTAATGTAAAGGCGGGGGGGGGGGGGGGAGGGGGGAATGTAGGCAGTAAGCAGTTCAAGCTGCAGGATGGCTGCTCATGCGTCAAAGTGCTGCACGTGTGCGTGCATTCTGAGTTCCAACTCAAAAGTTCATGCAGTTTGCGTCCTGCTGTACAGTTGCTGTGCTTTCGGTTTAATGCAGCGGCGTTTGTCTAACAGTGAAGGTAGTTCCAACGGACATAGTGTTTATGCTATTGTGTTTCTGTGCTGTTGCAACGTAAGCTGCATGCATTGTAATCGCGTCTGTAGTAAATCTGTGTATTTGAGAATATTTGTCATGTTGTGCTGGTGCGTTTCAAGCGCAAATCAGTCAGTTAACACCAATGTTACATCCTGGGTCCCGCGTACTGCAGCTGCCTGTACTATGCATCAGATGTTACAACAGACTCTGAGGCGAAGTTATCACATGCAATGCAAGGTTGTCTTGTAACAACAGAAACCATTTTCAAGTGTAAAACAGCAGGTACAAATCAAACAATGTAGTTGAGAATGTACACTTATTGATCAAGAAGCTTGTGCCTCACTGAACAGCGACTGAACGGCTAATCTGCAATAAAATCTGATAGGCATGAATGCTATAGCCAACAACAGCAAAGACATTTTGCTGATTCTGTTTCTTACTACAAAGAAAAACCCAAACCTATGCAAGCACAGTACAAATGGCGGAAACTAATTGTGAGAGCCTGGCTGCCTGCGTCAATGAACATTGGCTTCAAAAGACAAAATCTAAATACACTGCAGCTATACATTTGAATAAGATTGGGACCGTGCACTCCAAGTGATTGACTCTGAACATCTGGCAGTGGACATATCTCTACTGGAAACAACAAACATCTCTTATGAGCTTCTGTACCATACACCACATTTAAGTAATGGCAACACCAGTCATGGAGCTCAAATTGTTTCAGCAGACAACCATTGCAAGATCAGTAATACCACTTTGCAAAGCACACAAGTCGCAGAAATGAAATCAGACTGGCTCAAGCACCAACATGTTGAGGCACAGGTATGGGCAAGACACAAACCCCTACTAACAAAATGGCTACCTACCACTAGAGCTGGTAAGATTGCAATTCTACCTTGCAACCTTGCGCTGAGGTCATGTGAAGCAGAGCAGTGTCGTATGGCCAAGTCATGCTGTAATGCTTGCTAAATCAGACAGAAAAGCCCTTGATGTCCACATGCGTAGGGATGAACTTGGGAAAATTTTGCTCGATTTGAGCAAAAGTTTTCATCATTGCACAGGGACCCACAGGCCATCAAAATTAGGGACTGCCACCCACAAAATCAAAAAGCTCATCCATGCTTCCCAAGTTCAGGTTGCACTGAGGCACGTCCAGAGGGAATGTACAACTCTGAGCATCTTCCAAAAGGATTGAGCAGACAGAGTCTGCTGGATAGTCGCTGTCACTGTTCCACAGTTCGGGTCTGACCCAGAAGTCATCCATGGAGGGGTCTGATGGGCTGATCTCCATGCTAATAGAGTCATCAAACAGCGGCATCTTGAGCACTTG
>JAYKYS010000606.1:0-5000 GCA_036924285.1 Asterella californica
AGTACACAAGTAGTAAATAGGTGTAAATAGAACAAAGAAAAGTTTAAATACAACAACTTACATGGAGTAATGGAAAAAGTGTCCAATATTTGGGTTTATTATGTATATCTAATGGGTTGCTATGAAAGACTAATGGGTTAAAGAGATCGAAGTTACATAGAGTAATGAAAGAAGTACTACGGTATTTGGATGTATTATGAATAAGTAATGGGTTACTTAGATCGAAATGATATAGGGTAATGGAAGAAGTATTACGGTATTTGGATGTATTATGAATAAGTAATGGGTGACATAGATCAACGTCACATAGAGTAACGAAAGAAGTTCTACGGTATTTGGATTTATTATGATAAACTAATGGGTTCCATATTCAAGGTTATTCAAGGTTACTGGACCAGCCAGTCCAATATTTGGGTTTATTATGTATATCTAATGGGTTGCTATGAAAGACTAATGGGTTAAAAGTGACATAGAGTAATGAAAGAAGTACTACGGTATTTGGATGTATTATGAATATGTAATGGGTTCTTAGATCGAAGTGATATAGAGTAATGGAAGAAGTACTACGGTATTTGGATGTATTATGAATAAGTAATGGGTTACTTAGATCGAAATGATATAGGGTAATGGAAGAAGTATTACGGTATTTGGATGTATTATGAATAAGTAATGGGTGACATAGATCAACGTCACATAGAGTAACGAAAGAAGTTCTACGGTATTTGGATTTATTATGATAAACTAATGGGTTCCATATTCAAGGTTATTCAAGGTTACTGGACCAGCCAGTCCAATATTTGGGTTTATTATGTATATCTAATGGGTTGCTATGAAAGACTAATGGGTTAAAAGTGACATAGAGTAATGAAAGAAGTACTACGGTATTTGGATGTATTATGAATATGTAATGGGTTCTTAGATCGAAGTGATATAGAGTAATGGAAGAAGTACTACGGTATTTGGATGTATTATGAATAAGTAATGGGTTCTTAGATCGAAGTGATATAGAGTAATGGAAGAAGTACTACGGTATTTGGATGTATTATGAATAAGTAAGGGGTGACATAGATCAACGTCACATAGAGTAATGAAATATGTACTACGGTATTTGGATTTATTATGATAAACTAATGGGTTCCGTATTCAAGGTTATTTTATGCTGGAAGAAAGAAAAACAGACATACATACGAGCAATTAATTTATTCAGTACCAAAGAATCAATTCACGTCCAAAAATGAAAAGAACATTAGTCCACGAGTAATTAATTAGTTTAGTGCCTGGCAGCGTAATATATTTGTTCGATTGCCAAAGAATTAATTCGTAAAAAAAAGGAAAAAAGAATTGGATGCAGCACCGGGACTTCCCGGGAGGTCACCCATCCCAGTACTATTCCGGCCCAAGGGCATTTAACTGCAGAGTTCTGATGGGATCTGGTGGCGTGGCCCTGGTATGACCGCATCACGCTGCAAATGGCGGTATCCAAGTTTATAATAGCCAGTTGTTGAGGCATGAACATGGTTTAGGTAAAAGTTCGAGGGAGGAATAATGTTTATCGATGATGGAGAATTTCATAGAAAAAATCAACTCCGCGAGACAATAAACCACCGGGGAAAAGTAAACCATCGCTACATTATCGCTACATTATCGTAAACCATCGCTACATTATCAAATACACGGGAATAGTTACATCGAGTGTAAAATTTAGCTTAAAGGCCCTGAATAAAATCATACTTTGCGTTGAAGTAGTCGGAATAAGATATCGGGAGCCGTCGCAACATTAATGAATCGGGAGGAGGAGGAAAACCATCGGCACCGGAATAGTTACCATCGGGTAAAAAATGTAGGCTTAAAGGCCTCTGAATTAAATCATACTTTGCGTTGAAGTCATCGGAATGGAATATCGGGAGAGCCTCCGCAACATTAATGAATCGGGAGGAGGAGGAAAACCATCGGCACCGGAATAGTTACGTCGAGTAAAAAAATTCGGCCTAAAGGCACTGAATTAATCGTTATTTACGTTGAAGTCAACGGAATTGAATTTCGGGATCATGTCACAAAATTAAAGCAACCCCAAACATCGGGAGGAGAAGGAAACCATCGGGTCCACGGAAATAGTTACGGCCGAGTAAGAAATTAATGCTTGAAGCCCCTGAATTAAATCGTACTTTTGCGTTGAAGCGTATGGAATTTAATTTCATGAGCCCGTCGCGACACTAAACCATCGCTAATATTCGGGAGGAGGGGGAATTTCAAAAGGGACTTGACTTGATCCCTCTGAGTAATTTGTTTCGGGAGTAAAAACGGGCCTAAATTATGAATCAAGTTCAGTGGAAAGGGAAATATTTTGAATTAAAAGGGATGGGATTAAACCGGAGAAGTTCGTTAAAGGGAAATATTTAAAGTTAAAGGTATAGTAATAAAGTGAAGCAAACGGTTTGATTGATTGTTCCGAAAATAGCGTAGAAAGAAATAATAAATAAGCAATAGCAATAATTTATTCACCCTAAGTTGTAGGCAATTAATTAATAGGGTTAGTTAAATTAGGGTCCCTCTGAAAAGCAAGGGGAAAAATCAACTTAATTAATATCGGGAGGAGGAAGAAACCATCATGGAAAATTAAACCATCGGCCTCCAGGAAAAATAGTTATAATTAAATCGTACTTTGCGTTGAAATCAAAGGAATTTAATATCGGGAGCCGTCGCAGCATGAAAGCATCGCTCTATCGGGAGCCGTAGGACACAATCGGGAAAGAATATTCCATCGGGCTCCACGAAAATAGTTACATGGGGTCTTTAAATTAAGGCTTAAAGGCCCCTGGGCCAAATCATTATTTGCGTTTTCGTCAAAGGAATGGGATATCAAGAGCCGCAGCAACATTAACAAATCATAAATATCGAGAGGAGGAGGATGAACAATTGCTCGAACCCCTCGAAGCTAATTGTTTCGCGAGTAAGTGCGAGCCTAGTTCGTATAAGGAAATATTAAAAGGAGATGTTTTAACAAAGATAAAGTTATAGCAACCTAAAAAGTGAAGAAGACGGTTCAATTTATTTTTCTGAGAAAGCGTAGAAGGAAATACTGAAAAGGTATTAGCAACAAATAGTTGAAATTATTCCTCTGGAATTTGAGAAATTCGTAGAAGGAAATAGTACAAAGTTATAGCAATAACAAAGTCGATGCAATAATAAAAGCAAAGCAGTAGATTGAATAAAGCATTAAGTTCGTAATAAGGAAATATTTAAAAGTAGAAGCAATAGTAATAATTTGTTCCTCTAATGTACCGGAAATATTTAAGAAGGAAACAAGAAGAAGGGAATATGTAAAAAAAGCATGGGAAAAATCAAATATAACACATAATACATGATACAAGGAACAAATAAATTAAGAGAGCAGAAGGAAACAAAGGAGAAACACGGGATTGAAAAGATACAAGCTGAAAGGGGGTGTGTTGTATTTATTTCCCACTAGAAATCGCAAGTATTTTACTTAGCCTTACCCTGGAATGATTAACGAGGCGGTTCGTACCCAAAATGGAGGAGTAAGGGTACTCTTTTATCCTTTTGTAATGCCTAAATGGCTTCAGAATCGCTTTCCGAGAACTTGGGCCAAAGATAGTCATGACTAACGGTAGTTGGCCCGTAGCTAAAGGTCAAATGGGGTATCTCTCGCATCGGGAGCCTTTGTCGGACACCGGGCCAGTACAGTTAAGCACTGTCTTTATCGGGAGCATAACTTCGTTACCCTTCCGGAAACTTGGGCTAAAGATAGTCATGACTAAGGCTAGTTGGCCCGTAGTTAAAAGTAATCCGGGTCCCATCGCTGATCGAGATCGAGCCATCGTGTGTCGCACCGGGACCATTTGTCGGACCACGCACAGGGCAACCGGGACCATTCTCTCCTTGTCGGAACCCTTCCGAGAACTTGGGCTAAAGATAGTCAAGACTAACTAGTCGCTAAAGCAGTTAGGCGAGCCGGTGAGGACCATCGGGACCATTTTCTGGAGCCAGCAACCCGAGCAGCCTAGAGATGCTTTGTACATCGAGTGTCGGACCACGGGCATGAGAAGCCTGGAGTATTGGAACCAATTCTGGGACCATCGAACCGGCCGTGGATCAATTTTGGTCGGGGCGAGGGTTTAGGGAAGGATCAGAGATGGGACCATTTTGGGCATTGATGGAGTTAAGAGTCAATACCTTTTTGGGGTTGATCTGGGCGGGGCGGGGCGGGGTTGGAGTAAAGTAGGGTCTCTGATGGATCAGCGAGCAGATCAGATCTGGGACCACGTAACCCACAACCCTCCCTCCGGGTGGATGGGTTGGGGTAGTGGAGGGTGTAAGGGTGGTCTCCCAACCAAAGGGCGGGCGGTCTGGCTGGTCCCGCGGATGATCCAGAGAAACACAACCCGAGACAGTGTGGTCTCCACAACCACAACCCATCCGACCGTGGTTGCCTCTGTACGTACGAGGTTGCCAGCGGTACTAACTAGGTTAGAGCCCGCCTTCGTACGTGTGGCGTGGCCCAATGAGAGAGAAGAACCAGGTAAATTTGAATTAATTGAGTAAATAGATAAATAAATAGATAAAAATTAAGAATAAATAGATAAAAATTAAAGAATGAATAAATGAATAAGAGATAAATAAATAAAATTAGAAATAATAAAAAAGAATAATATTTAAATAATTGAATTTGGTGTTCCTTTTTACCTTGGCCATTTTCTGTGTTCGGACACACCTGCGGGCTAATCCACGTGGCAAGTTGGCATTTTGTCCATTCCAGGTTTGGATATGAGTGGCAGAACACTGCCACGTGTCAAAAGAATAAGGGATATTGAGTGGGACTCCGCACGTAAGTCCACGTGGCATCCAACCCAACATTTAGACGGAAATCATACTTCCGCATAAATTTCGAGTATTCTGGCGATATAAGAGCACCCTCACGTGTTGACACGTGGCAACATCCCTACTTCCAACATTCAGGGAAAGGGATTTTCTGAGTACAT
>JAYKYS010000606.1:15000-31812 GCA_036924285.1 Asterella californica
CAGCGGTGACCCCGTGGAGTCCCTTACCGTGGTATTCTGCCAGATGTGTGACTTCGGTCTCGTGGTACCCCGAGGAGGAGCACCCCCTCATATATACTTCTGGGGAACGGCGGCCCCGCCCTCCTCTTTGGTCCGCGAAAATTATACCACAACCCGATTTTTCTACAAAAACGGCTAAGTAAATGAACCACAGAGGAACATTCCGAAGAAAACCCAGACGCGTCAGACCCTGGGAACACGCATACTCGGGAAAAGGAGACCGTGACAGACTCCCAGAACACGCATACTCGGGAAAAGGAGACCGCGAAAGACTCCCAGAACATTGCGCGAATCATTGCATACTCGGGAAACGAGACCACGGCAGACTCCCGAGGCATGGGAGTTGACCGCATGGTCAACCCCAAGGCCATCGAGGACTCACCCCTTGCAACTCATGGAACCGTGCGGGTCTGACAGTCCTTCTTGTCAGGCTCCCCCGGATCTCACGTAGAGACACGAGCCTAGACAGGGTACAGCCTTCAATGCATCTCCCGCGGGTTACGGGGCACGCGACAGCCGCACCCGCCGGGGGTGGCTCGCCGACGGAACCCCCTTCCCTTATATATACTTCTGGGGAACGGCGGCCCCGCCCTCCTCTTTGGTCCGCGAAAATTATACCACAACCCGATTCATTCTAGCGGCTAAGTCCTCAAGGGTGCGGCACCAAAAATGCGATAACTCGGCCATTTAGATTCAGAATGCATTAATTCTTTTTTCACAAGGACTGTTTTCAGTTGGGGCACGTGCATGGTGAATTTCAGGGTCATTGGCTTATGGATTAAATTCTCGCTCACGAATAAGTGACCCAGATTCACTAAAACAGTCTCCACTGCCTACACGTGGGTACAGATCACTCCAGATCTCGAAGGTGGCTCGATGAAATTGGCTCAAATAAATTTTAGGTGTGAGGACTACTCTCGAGCTACCCGAGGGGAAAATTTCAGGTCAAATGGGGACGGTTTAATCAGCCGAATATAATTTCAACTGATAATTAGACAGAAAATCCTGGAAAAATATAAAACGATGGGTTAAGAATGATATTACATCACCAAGAAATCTATTAATTTTATACTTCGAACCATAATTATTTTCGGGGCGAGAGAACTTATAAATTTATTTATCTGCATTTATATTCTCCATGATTTTATCAATAATCTATATATGTGCTAAAATGTACAGTAAAGATCAGAACCATTCATTTAGTGGTAATAAATATGCTGCATGCATAATAACGAGATGATCTAATGAGTAGTTTTAATTTTAGTTTATCTTTCATAAACATATCTTATTCATTTAGTAAAAATATATATTTTGATAATTGTATTCATACATATTTTCTTACAGCGATGTCTACAAAGTAATGACGAATAAGTAAGATATTATATCACCAAAAGATCTGCTAATTGTATACCGTAATTATTCTCGAGGAAAGAGAACTTATAAGTTGAATTTCTTTATTTTAATTATCTATCATCTTATCAATGATATACCTAAGATCGGATAAAGGGTGGATAAACGAAATTGGTGGTGAATACGAGTTTGGGTATATTTTCTAACAGCGAGATCTTCAATGTAATTAGTGATGGATTTTCTTCTTGATAACCAGATTACATAAAGATCCATGCACATTATCTTCTAAGTTATACTTGAGGTCGCTTATGTTAGGAGGTGCTAAATAATATATTTTATTATTTTAGTGAATTCAAGATGATCTTACAGGTGGAAATCGCAAACGATCTGATATATGCATATTAGTTCACACATAACTCAAGTTTGATATTATAGAGTCTAACATCAAGAGAATACAAAGAGGAGGATGAGAACTAAATATACTATTGCTGCAAACAAGACCATCATATGATTGTCATCTAAGTGTCATATTTTGGTGATATAATATCAGAATAAGTAAGATATTATATCATCAAAAGTTTAACCAATTTTACATCGTTATTATTCTCAAGGAGAGAGAATTTATAAGTTGACTTGTCTTTATTTTAAGTCTCTAATATTAATAGAATATGTAGATGTTCTAACGGGTTGTTTTATCTCAAACTTGTCTTTTAGAAATATGTTATCTTCATTTAGTACTAAACCCATTTGGATAATTCTTTCCATATAGACAACACTGTTTTTCTAACAGCTATTTCTACAAAGTAATTAATAATGAATTTTCTTCTCGACGTAGAGATCCATGCACATTTTCTTCTAAGTTATATGATAGTAGGTGGAAAAAATAGATATTGTATTATTTTAGCACATAGTTATTTTGAAAGTACTGCGTATATAAGATAGTGAGATACCCGTTTAGTTTTAATGATCATCCGTACTTATACTGTCAATAAGACCGTTTCATTATTTGTAGTCGTAGTAGTGAAGCTAGACTTGATATTTCGACTTAATTAAAACCTTGAATCAAGCTAATATGTAATATGCTAGAATGAAACATGAAAGTTGTTATGTGGAATATATGTATATGATAATATCCCCGCATCTAGACATTTGGATTGGTTATATTATTTTAACGTTGAGATGCACGAACTTGTTTAGACTGATCATATGCAAAACATCAAAACGTTATTGGGCTTGTGTATTTTAGGGTTAGAACGAAATATTACCTTATAAACTCATGAATATACTTGTGAGTTTACCAGTTATTGCAAATAGGTCTTGAGTGATATTTGATGAGTAGAATTTCTTGTATTTGATGAAATAGTTGGGAGGATAATTCAAACTCAATTTAACTCATTGTTGGTAAATCTGCCACTAAAATGTTGATAAACAAGATAATGTGTTTTATGTATTCTACTATGCAGATCAGAAAAGTACTTAGTACTTAGAGATGTACATGGTTGTTAATGTTCTCGAAGAGAAGAGATGCAAGTCATGAGTTAAGATAGTACTTTGGTAGTAAATTGGTACTAAGTCTGAATAAAACTTCTAATACAAAGATGAAGATGAGAACTATAACATAGTTGCAAACAAGACCATCATATTATTGTCGTCTAAGTTTCATCTCAGTTTCTTGAATAGATAGAATAAAGGATATTTCAACCTAAGATATACAAACCTCTCGTAATATATAATCTACTACTACACATAGTATTTAGTATTTAGTTGTCAATGTAGACTCAATAATTCAGCCTAAATCTACCTTCTATTTGTTCTAGTCAAACACGAAAAAGAAAGATATAATGTTGCATAGAAAGTTCATGACGAGTATATCCTTTGATGTATCGAAAAACAATACAACAAGAGTATATTGGAGTAAAGTTTCTAAAATATATATCATTGATAGTAAATGCTACACAAAAAATACACAGTATTAATTACTACATGCAAAGCATGACAAGTATTACGTATCATTTTCATAATGGAGAGTATATCTTTGGATGAATCGTGAAACAATACATCCAAGAGTATATTGGAGTAAAGTTTCTAAAATATATATCATTGATAGTAAATGCTACATAAAAAAATACAGTATCAAATTACTACATGCAGAGCATGACAAGTTTTAAGTATCAGTGCCATAATGGAATGGATATCTTCGAGTAGAGTTTCTAATTTAAAAAACATCTGGGTATTAAACCGTACATGAAACACTGAACCATGGAAAACAGAATACAACTTATATTCAGGTTGATTTTATTATTCAAATCTTTACTCTGTATATATCTTGAACTGGTGTATATATGATAACATCCAAAAAGAACATTACCAGTTATTACAAAAGGGTCCTAAGTGATATTCATGACGAGTATATTCTTTGATGTATCGTAAAACAATACATCCAAGAGTATATTGGAATAAAGTTTCTAAAATATATATCATTGATAGTAAATGCTACATCAAAAACTTACAGTATTAGTTACTACATGCAGAGCATGACAAGTTTTAAGTATTAGTGTCATAATGGAATGGATATTTTCGAGTAGAGTTTCTAATTTAAAATACATCTGGGTATTAAATGTACATGAAACAGTGAACCATGGAAAACAGAATACAACTTTTATTCAGATTGATTTTATTATTCAAATCTTTATATGTTACCCTATGTATATCTTGAACTGGTGTATATATGATAATATCCAAAAAGAATATTATCAATTATTAGGAAAGGTTCTTAATCAAGAACCAATGTATATCAGATTATAGTACTTTGGTACTAAGGCTGAATTAAACTCTAAGAACAAATTAAGATGGTCTTATTGATGAGAAAAGTCATAAACTATCTTACATATAATATTAATTCACAAACAACTAAAGTTTGATACTATAGAGAGTCAGTCTTAAATCAAGAGAATTCAAAAATGAAGTTGAGAATTAAATATACTGTAGTTGCAAACAGTACCATCGCATTACTATCCTCTAAGTGATATTGGTGCGATTTTCTTGAGTCGATAGAATAAGTACTGCTTGTCATTAAAACCTAAGATATACCTAACTCTCGTGATGTAAATAATCTACTACTATACTTAATATGTAGTTGTCAAGTTGGACTTGATAATTCAACCTAAATACCTTTCATTTGTTTTAGTCAAGTATGAGAAAGAAAGATATAACCTTATATACATATATAAAAGTCATGACAAGTATATCTTCTTATCAATGTATTTTAAAAGAATACATTCAAGGGTAAAGTTTCTCAAACATCTATCATTGATAGTAAATCTACATAGAAAGACATATAGTATGAACTACTACATGCAGAGAATGAAAAGTAAGAAGTATATGTGTAATAATGGGATCTATATCTTGGAGTAAAGTTTCAAAAACATCTCGGTATTAAATGGAACAATAAAACATGGAAAACAGAATACAACTTATGTTCAAGTTGATTTCCTTATTGAAATCCTTATATGTTACCAGATGTATAAATATATAGCTTTAATTGGTGTATAGATGACCATATCCAAAATATTAAACCGACATTACATGTGTCTTTAAGATCTAGCCTGAAGGTATATGAAGTATATATGATGGACTACATGTGATATTCAGTTAAGTGAATATAAAATATATTTAGAATAATTGTCAAGTTATTTAAATTTAGAAATTGAACCATGTGTAGATTGACCATATGCACATATCAGAACGCTATTGGGATTATGTATTTAAGTTTTAGGGTCAGAAAAGCTTAATAAGTAAATTTTCCCGGAGAGAGGTTATCAGTTGAGGGTTATATTCGTGAAGTGAAGAGATGAATGTCATGAATTAAGGTAGAACTTCGGTAAACAGTCTAAGTAATAGTTAAAACCTATAAGATGTAAATTAATATAATGGTATTATTTGATGAAACCTAAGACACGATTTAGTATATAAATGGAATTTTAGTTTGATAATCTAGAGTCTTACGAACAAGAAAATACAAAAGATAAAGGTGAGGCCTAACTATTTATTGTTGTAAACTTCTCATTAGTGAAATATCATCTTATTGTTATCCAAGAGATTTATGGTGAGATTTATGAATCAAGTCCAGCTTAACTACTATACATACGTGCCACGTAAATAAAAATGACACTACATGTGTATTTAAGTTATATAAGGTTAGAAATGAACAGATAATATGAGTAGCTTAAGGTTTAAAGACATAAATTCGTGTAAGAATATCATAAGTCACTTTGAGAAGTATCTTCTTGTATCTGTTAGGAGAAGTATGGTTAATCAATTAAAACCAAATGTATAAACTATGAATATAAACACATATAGTAATTATATTCAGATTAAGACATATTTAGATTCACCTACACATATAGTATGTAGTAGTCAAGCTGGACTTTATAACTCAACATGATTAATATTCAATCTGTTCTGAACACTGAAAAAACTCACGTATGGAGGATAAATGATTGATAGAATAAATCATGTTGAGCATTGAAACGGAGCGTGTTCTAATTATTTGAATCATGTAATACTTAATCAACTAATTCTACTTATATTTGTTAAATATTTTGAAACCAAGTTCTACATGATAAACCAAAAAGAGAAAGATGTAGGGTTACAATATGGTACCACAAGTTTCAAAAACATCTGATATTAAATTGATACTACATGTGTATGAATAGGGTTCTAGGGTTAGGAATGAACACTATGAATATCTACGGTTTATACTTCAGAGGAATGTTTCCAGTGTAAAAGGGTCAGAAACCATCTAAATGACATTTCTAATGACATCTGAGTGAGACCAGTCTTGATCTTTAAGTTGTTGTATTTGATAGGATAAGCGACTCATTAAAAGTGAATATATATCAAACTCTTTTGAATATAGTAGTTAAGCTGGACTTGATTTTCAAACCTATATCAAGATCTTGCTTGTTTTTAACAATGAATAAACTACTATACGAGAAAAGAGAAAATTGTAATGATACGTATAAAGATGAACTTCAGTACATATGGTTAAAGTCAATAGGAAAAGCCAAGAGAGTAGAGAAAATATTAGTGGAAGAGATATAGAGATCATATTTTATTTAAACTTTGAATCAACATTTATATGAGTTAATGGAAAGGGAAGATGTAATGACGAGTACGAAGTATCAGTACTTTAACATAATACAATACATCCAATAATAAATTGGATTAAAGTTTAAAAAGCATGATGTTAAATGCTATTGTAAGATAAATAAATCAAGAATGAAGAAAATTATCAGTTGAGGGTTGTTGACGTTAAGAGAAGAGAAAATCATGAATCATGATACTACTTGGATATAATAAGATTAAATTGATATAATGGGTATTATTTGACGAAACATCAGAATATATAAAGAAATTAAAGTTTGATACTATAGAGTTTTAACAACACGAGAACACAAAAGTTGAAGTTCAAACTTAACTTTATTATCGTCTAGGACTTCCCATGAGTAATTGAACCGTAATATTATTGTCATCTAAGTCAAGTTGATGTGAATTTCTTGTGATTTTTTTTCTATTGAGAGAACAAGTAAAGTTACTCACTAGAATCTAACTTATACCAAATTCTTTTGTATATATTAGACTAGTGAAGTTATTAAAATATTCAAGACATAGATTAAAGACAACAACAAAAAACCAAGGGAGTACAGAAAATATTAGTGGTTGTTCGCTTGAGTAAAGTTTAAAAAACATAGGTGTTCAATGCTACTGCAAGATAAATGAATCAAGAATGGAGAACATTATCAGTTGAGGGTTAATGGTTGTTGACGTTAACAGCTGAGATGTTAGTCATGAATCCTCGTACTGCTCAACATAATAAGATGAAATGAATATAATGCTATTATTTGACGAAAGTCAGATCAGATGCATAAACCATTTGATATATAAAGAAAATTAAAGTGTTACACGTAAATAAAAATGACACTATATGTGCATTTTAGTTATATAGGGTTAGAAATGAACAGATATTATGAGTAGCTTAAGGTTTAAAGACATAAATTCGTGTAAGAATATCATAAGTCACTTTGAGAAGTATCTTCTTGTATCTGTTAGGAGAAGTATGGTTAATCAATTAAAACCAAATGTATATCAAACTATATGTATAAACTATGAATATAAACACATATAGTAATTATATTCAGATTAATACATATTTAGATTCACCTACACATATAGTATGTAGTAGTCAAGCTGGACTTTATAACTCAACATGATTAATATTCAATCTGTTCTGGACACTGAAAAAACTCACGTATGGAGGATAAATGATTGATAGAATAAATCAGGTTGAGCATTGAAACGGAGCGTGTTCGAATTATTTGAATCATGTAATACTTTATCAAGTTGGACTCCTTTAAACTCTTCATAAAGTTATACATATGATCAAATGGAAAAGAAAGATGCAATGTGACATATGAGAAGTCAGTACCTCGAGTATTATAAGAAGGGAATACATGGAAGGATATACTCAAGTATAGTCTACAAAACAATTCATATTAAATGGTACATAGGAAAACCGAACATGGAGACAGTATACAAATAGATTGATTTTATATTGGAACTAAATTCAAATATAAAGCACGTTCAACTTGGTTATCTTGACCATATGCAAGATATCAGAACGATAGCACATGTCCATTTAAGTTTGAGGGTTAGACATGAACATGAAATATCATATGCAAATAGCGTAGGGTTTAAACTCATGTAATTCTGAGGAATCTTTAAGATACATGTTAATCTTTAATACTTGAAAAGACAGAGAAGGATGTCAATAATCCATAGTGAAAAATTGAGTGATTTAATTGAAAAGCATAGATGAGTTCCATGAATTAAAATAGTACTTTGGCAAAAGTATGAGTAAATGTTGTAAGATCTTGTTAATAGAGGCTCATTGTATGAAGAAATCCTAATAAATGCATAAATGATATAAAGTTCAAGTTTTAATTCACAGAAAAATTTAGTTTAATGTTGCAGAAATTAAATGTTGGCAGAAACTGATATTGGTTTCTGAATTATTTTAATTGTTAATTGACATAGTTAGTTGATTAGTAAATATGTCCAACTGTCTCTAGTAACTTAGATATGAAAAACCCAGAGTGTATAAACAAGAGTGAAAGACCTTGTTTGAAGTATATAATCCTAAATAGGCAAGTATAGTACTTCGGTAAACATGAAAGATCTGATTGATAAGTTGTGATTCGATGGAAAATCACAAAACTCAGATAAGCGATCTAAAATAATGATTTTAATTCATAGAGATGTTACAGTTGAAACTTTACAGTATTAGATTAATTTATGTCTGAAACTGACTTTGGCTTCTGAATTATTTTAGTGATAGTAGATATAGTTACTTGACAGTGTGAATCTGCTCAACTCTCACTTGTAATTCATATTTGAAAAACCGAGGGTGTATAAGAATGTGACATTTGGCTATATATGAAGTCTTGATCCTAAAAGTTTAGGATACTAATACAAACGTCAGAGTAATATGTGTAAGATGGAGTTTACAGAGTATTGTTAGAGAAAATCATAATATATATACCGATGACATGGAATATAAATTTTTATTCAGAAGACACTTTATTTTAGAGGTTCAGAGTCTTAGATTAATTTTCATAAGAAAGTGATATTGGCTTCTGAATTATTTTAGTGATAATAGATATAGTTAGTTCATCATGTGAATGTGTTCAACTCAGAATCAACTGTAATCACTTTTTAGAGGTTCAGAGTCTTAGATCAGTTTTCATCTGAAACTGACTTTGGCTTCTAAATTATTTTAATTGCAGTTGAATAAACAATGGATAGTACAGTATGTTGTTAAGCTGTCACTTGGATTCTATATTTGATCAACTGAGGAACCCTAAACAAAAGAGGGAGAGCTGTGCGCACAGTCCTGATCAAAACTAATCGCTATAGAGGATGATCGAGTAATCCAAAACTATATGATCACGATAATCATTTATTAAGTACATATGATTCATGACATAGTGAGTGTGAAGTGTCCATATGATGGGATATTACAAATGAGTATCCATGAAAATAGTTTCTATAAAATAAATGAGCTCCAAACTGTATATATGTGATATTGATTGAAATAAACTGAAGGTGAGAAATTCAGATATGGATCCTTGAAGGGTCTAACAACTACGTGTGCTAACCACATGCAAAGTATAGAAATGATACAACCGGCAGATTTACATATACGCGGAAAGAAGCAAAGAAGGACCAAGTTTGTTCTTAAGAAAAGTTAAAACCCTCCACCATCAATTTTTTGCTCACACTTTTTATGAAGGGGTGTTAAGTGACATTTGAAACGTAATAGGCAAACATGATAAACTCTTTGACAATTGCGGATACATGTATTTTAAGTACACAAGTAGTAAATAGGTGTAAATAGAACAAAGAAAAGTTTAAATACAACAACTTACATGGAGTAATGGAAAAAGTGTCCAATATTTGGGTTTATTATGTATATCTAATGGGGTTGCTATGAAAGACTAATGGGTTAAAGAGATCGAAGTTACATAGAGTAATGAAAGAAGTACTACGGTATTTGGATGTATTATGAATAAGTAATGGGTTACTTAGATCGAAATGATATAGGGTAATGGAAGAAGTATTACGGTATTTGGATGTATTATGAATAAGTAATGGGTGACATAGATCAACGTCACATAGAGTAACGAAAGAAGTTCTACGGTATTTGGATTTATTATGATAAACTAATGGGTTCCATATTCAAGGTTATTCAAGGTTACTGGACCAGCCAGTCCAATATTTGGGTTTATTATGTATATCTAATGGGTTGCTATGAAAGACTAATGGGTTAAAAGTGACATAGAGTAATGAAAGAAGTACTACGGTATTTGGATGTATTATGAATATGTAATGGGTTCTTAGATCGAAGTGATATAGAGTAATGGAAGAAGTACTACGGTATTTGGATGTATTATGAATAAGTAATGGGTTACTTAGATCGAAATGATATAGGGTAATGGAAGAAGTATTACGGTATTTGGATGTATTATGAATAAGTAATGGGTGACATAGATCAACGTCACATAGAGTAACGAAAGAAGTTCTACGGTATTTGGATTTATTATGATAAACTAATGGGTTCCATATTCAAGGTTATTCAAGGTTACTGGACCAGCCAGTCCAATATTTGGGTTTATTATGTATATCTAATGGGTTGCTATGAAAGACTAATGGGTTAAAAGTGACATAGAGTAATGAAAGAAGTACTACGGTATTTGGATGTATTATGAATATGTAATGGGTTCTTAGATCGAAGTGATATAGAGTAATGGAAGAAGTACTACGGTATTTGGATGTATTATGAATAAGTAATGGGGTTCTTAGATCGAAGTGATATAGAGTAATGGAAGAAGTACTACGGTATTTGGATGTATTATGAATAAGTAAGGGGTGACATAGATCAACGTCACATAGAGTAATGAAATATGTACTACGGTATTTGATTTATTATGATAAACTAATGGGTTCCGTATTCAAGGTTATTTTATGCTGGAAGAAAGAAAAACAGACATACATACGAGCAATTAATTTATTCAGTACCAAAGAATCAATTCACGTCCAAAAATGAAAAGAACATTAGTCCACGAGTAATTAATTAGTTTAGTGCCTGGCAGCGTAATATATTTGTTCGATTGCCAAAGAATTAATTCGTAAAAAAAAGGAAAAAAGAATTGGATGCAGCACCGGGACTTCCCGGGAGGTCACCCATCCCAGTACTATTCCGGCCCAAGGGCATTTAACTGCAGAGTTCTGATGGATCTGGTGCGTGGCCCTGGTATGACCGCATCACGCTGCAAATGGCGGTATCCAAGTTTATAATAGCCAGTTGTTGAGGCATGAACATGGTTTAGGTAAAAGTTCGAGGGAGGAATAATGTTTATCGATGATGGAGAATTTCATAGAAAAAATCAACTCCGCGAGACAATAAACCACCGGGGAAAAGTAAACCATCGCTACATTATCGCTACATTATCGTAAACCATCGCTACATTATCAAATACACGGGAATAGTTACATCGAGTGTAAAATTTAGCTTAAAGGCCCTGAATAAAAATCATACTTTGCGTTGAAGTAGTCGGAATAAGATATCGGGAGCCGTCGCAACATTAATGAATCGGGAGGAGGAGGAAAACCATCGGCACCGGAATAGTTACCATCGGGTAAAAAATGTAGGCTTAAAGGCCTCTGAATTAAATCATACTTTGCGTTGAAGTCATCGGAATGGAATATCGGGAGAGCCTCCGCAACATTAATGAATCGGGAGGAGGAGGAAAACCATCGGCACCGGAATAGTTACGTCGAGTAAAAAAATTCGGCCTAAAGGCACTGAATTAATCGTTATTTACGTTGAAGTCAACGGAATTGAATTTCGGGATCATGTCACAAAATTAAAGCAACCCCAAACATCGGGAGGAGAAGGAAACCATCGGGTCCACGGAAATAGTTACGGCCGAGTAAGAAATTAATGCTTGAAGCCCCTGAATTAAATCGTACTTTTGCGTTGAAGCGTATGGAATTTAATTTCATGAGCCCGTCGCGACACTAAACCATCGCTAATATTCGGGAGGAGGGGGAATTTCAAAAGGGACTTGACTTGATCCCTCTGAGTAATTTGTTTCGGGAGTAAAAACGGGCCTAAATTATGAATCAAGTCAGTGGAAAGGGAAATATTTTGAATTAAAAGGGATGGGATTAAACCGGAGAAGTTCGTTAAAGGGAAATATTTAAAGTTAAAGGTATAGTAATAAAGTGAAGCAAACGGTTTGATTGATTGTTCCGAAAATAGCGTAGAAAGAAATAATAAATAAGCAATAGCAATAATTTATTCACCCTAAGTTGTAGGCAATTAATTAATAGGGTTAGTTAAATTAGGGTCCCTCTGAAAAGCAAGGGGAAAAAATCAACTTAATTAATATCGGGAGGAGGAAGAAACCATCATGGAAAATTAAACCATCGGCCTCCAGGAAAAATAGTTATAATTAAATCGTACTTTGCGTTGAAATCAAAGGAATTTAATATCGGGAGCCGTCGCAGCATGAAAGCATCGCTCTATCGGGAGCCGTAGGACACAATCGGGAAAGAATATTCCATCGGGCTCCACGAAAATAGTTACATGGGGTCTTTAAATTAAGGCTTAAAGGCCCCTGGGCCAAATCATTATTTGCGTTTTCGTCAAAGGAATGGGATATCAAGAGCCGCAGCAACATTAACAAATCATAAATATCGAGAGGAGGAGGATGAACAATTGCTCGAACCCCTCGAAGCTAATTGTTTCGCGAGTAAGTGCGAGCCTAGTTCGTATAAGGAAATATTAAAAGGAGATGTTTTAACAAGATAAAGTTATAGCAACCTAAAAAGTGAAGAAGACGGTTCAATTTATTTTCTGAGAAAGCGTAGAAGGAAATACTGAAAAGGTAATTAGCAACAAATAGTTGAAATTATTCCTCTGGAATTTGAGAAATTCGTAGAAGGAAATAGTACAAAGGTTATAGCAATAACAAAGTCGATGCAATAATAAAAGCAAAGCAGTAGATTGAATAAAGCATTAAGTTCGTAATAAGGAAATATTTAAAAGTAGAAGCAATAGTAATAATTTGTTCCTCTAATGTACCGGAAATATTTAAGAAGGAAACAAGAAGAGGGAATATGTAAAAAAAGCATGGGAAAAATCAAATATAACACATAATACATGATACAAGGAACAAATAAATTAAGAGAGCAGAAGGAAACAAAGGAGAAACACGGGATTGAAAAGATACAAGCTGAAAGGGGGGTGTGTTGTATTTAATTCCCACTAGAAATCGCAAGTATTTTACTTAGCCTTACCCTGGAATGATTAACGAGGCGGTTCGTACCCAAAATGGAGGAGTAAGGGTACTCTTTTATCCTTTTGTAATGCCTAAATGGCTTCAGAATCGCTTTCCGAGAACTTGGGCCAAAGATAGTCATGACTAACGGTAGTTGGCCCGTAGCTAAAGGTCAAATGGGGTATCTCTCGCATCGGGAGCCTTTGTCGGACACCGGGCCAGTACAGTTAAGCACTGTCTTTATCGGGAGCATAACTTCGTTACCTTCCGGAAACTTGGGCTAAAGATAGTCATGACTAAGGCTAGTTGGCCCGTAGTTAAAAGTAATCCGGGTCCCATCGCTGATCGAGATCGAGCCATCGTGTGTCGCACCGGGACCATTTGTCGGACCACGCACAGGGCAACCGGGACCATTCTCTCCTTGTCGGAACCCTTCCGAGAACTTGGGCTAAAGATAGTCAAGACTAACTAGTCGCTAAAGCAGTAGGCGAGCCGGTGAGGACCATCGGGACCATTTTCTGGAGCCAGCAACCCGAGCAGCCCTAGAGATGCTTTGTACATCGAGTGTCGGACCACGGGCATGAGAAGCCTGGAGTATTGGAACCAATTCTGGGACCATCGAACCGGCCGTGGATCAATTTTGGTCGGGGCGAGGGTTTAGGGAAGGATCAGAGATGGGACCATTTTTGGGCATTGATGGAGTTAAGAGTCAATACCTTTTTGGGGTTGATCTGGGCGGGGCGGGGCGGGGTTGGAGTAAAGTAGGGTCTCTGATGGATCAGCGAGCAGATCAGATCTGGGACCACGTAACCCACAACCCTCCCTCCGGGTGGATGGGTTGGGGTAGTGGAGGGTGTAAGGGTGGGTCTCCCAACCAAAGGGCGGGCGGTCTGGCTGGTCCCGCGGATGATCCAGAGAAACACAACCCGAGACAGTGTGGTCTCCACAACCACAACCCATCCGACCGTGGTTGCCTCTGTACGTACGAGGTTGCCAGCGGTACTAACTAGGTTAGAGCCCGCCTTCGTACGTGTGGCGTGGCCCAATGAGAGAGAAGAACCAGGTAAATTGAATTAATTGAGTAAATAGATAAATAAATAGATAAAAATTAAGAATAAATAGATAAAAATTAAAGAATGAATAAATGAATAAGAGATAAATAAATAAAATTAGAAATAATAAAAAAGAATAATATTTAAATAATTGAATTTGGTGTTCCTTTTTACCTTGGCCATTTTCTGTGTTCGGACACACCTGCGGGCTAATCCACGTGGCAAGTTGGCATTTTGTCCATTCCAGGTTTGGATATGAGTGGCAGAACACTGCCACGTGTCAAAAGAATAAGGGATATTGAGTGGGACTCCGCACGTAAGTCCACGTGGCATCCAACCCAACATTTAGACGGAAATCATACTTCCGCATAAATTTCGAGTATTCTGGCGATATAAGAGCACCCTCACGTGTTGACACGTGGCAACATCCCTACTTCCAACATTCAGGGAAAGGGATTTTCTGAGTACATAAGAGGTACTCATTTCCATCTCCTAAAAAATGAAGGAGTACTGCGAATGAGAGAGTGCCACGTGGTAGATTTATTACGGTTCACATTTCTTGAAAACCTTTCCACACGTATGGCCACGTGGCATTGGAATTCCACACGAGAAGAAAAATCCGTATAGATGGCCGTTTTCGAGGTCTAGGTTTTCCCTCACACGTGCGTCCACGTGGCACCCACTTCCAACACTTGGTCAAAAGAAAGAAGAAAAGAAAAAAGCCTTGTTCTCACGTGCGGGTTAGAATTTTAGAGTTCAAACAGAGTAGTAGTAATAATAATAATAATAATAATAATAATAATAATCTTAAATTCCCTTGAAGTAACTCGTGGCACGTGAGAACTCTCAACCCACCCCCCACGGAAGTAGATGGTAATTTTCGACCCTCCACACACCAAAACACCTTGTTTCGCACGTGCGAACGATAAACACCTCGTCACATAACAAAAAACCGCTGGGACCACACACATGAGGACACGTGGCAGCCGCCTCTACACCCCAACACTTAGCGAAACAAAGACCTTGTCCTAAAGACTAACTACTAAAATGTGAACATATTGTTATTATTCAGAACCCATTCCCACGTGCGATAAGGGTTAAACCTAACTAAAATATGAACAGAATATTGTTATTATTCAAAGTACCCCAACCCTAAAGAACTTGGCTGTTTCTACTTCTGTACGGTTTAGGGTTCCCACGTGAGAACTCCCACGTGTGAAACCCCCCAACGTTGGCGAACAAGTAGAGCATACTAAGGCGCTTCCCTCTTCTAGTGACTAGAATGCCACACGTGTGAAGACTCCCACGTGTGGCCACGTGGCACCTTCTGCGACACCCCAACACTTAGCAAAATTTCAAGCCCTCTCAACACGAGCCTCGACCTCCAGAAGTACATTAAGAAAAAAAAAAAACCCACGGATTTTCCTCCATATAAAAAAAGGCATTATAAATTGGAGGAATTTCGAAATCTGTTTCTTCCCCGTTCAGGCCATATTCGAGGGAAGTACATATAGAGTAGAAATATACGAGTACAGAAAAATCAGAGCGTGTACAAATGAACTCTGTGTGTTATATAAAAGAGTAGAAGAATTCGAGTGAAAGAAAAAGACTTAGTCTTTGTGTGTATATACATGCGTATGTGTATAAAATGTTACGCATGTACGTACGTATTTGAGAGAGAAAGGAGTCTGGTAAGGAACAAATCTTTGGGACAGAAGGCTGAATCTCAGCGGATCGTAGCAGCAAGGCTACTCTGCCGCTTACAATACCTCGTCCCATATTTAAGTCGTCTGCAAAGGAATTCCATCTCCCCGATCATCTGGAATTGCGATTCAAAGCACCCGGACCGCCGCTTGTTCCGCGAGGTCCGGGGGAACTCTCGACACATGCTCTGGGGGACGCACAAAAAAGGCGCCCCTACCGGTAGTCGGTTGAAAACCGGGGAGGTAGAAAGCGTCGCTTCTAGCATGGATTCTGACTTAGAGGCGTTCAGTCATAATCCTACGCATGGTAGCTTCGCGTCACTGGCTTTTCAACCAAACGCAATTACCAATTATGCGAATCGACGGTTCCTCTCGTACTAAGTCGAATTACTATTGCGACGCCGTTTCATCAGTAGGGTAAAACTAACCTGTCTCACGACGGTCTAAACCCAGCTCACGTTCCCTATTGGTGGGTGAACAATCCAACACTTGGTGAATTCTGCTTCACAATGATAGGAAGAGCCGACATCGAAGGATCAAAAAGCAACGTCGCTATGAACGCTTGGCTGCCACAAGCCAGTTATCCCCTGTGGTAACTTTTCTGACACCTCTAGCTTCAAATTCCGAAAGTTCTAAAGGATCGATAGGCCATGCTTTCACAGTTTGTATTCGTACTGAAAATCAAAATCAAATGAGCTTTTACCCTTTTGTTCTACACGAGATTTCTGTTCTCGTTGAGCTCATCTTAGGACACCTGCGTTATCT
>JAYKYS010000062.1:0-100405 GCA_036924285.1 Asterella californica
CTACAGAGTGATGGTGTGTCATGTTGTGTCATGTCATGCTATGTCCTGCATCATTGAGAGCTACATGGCTGGTTGCCCCATTGACTTGGCTGCTTGGCGCAGGTGTGTGGACGAGCTGCAAAGTAAAGGCTTGAAGGTTCTCTGCGACATTGTCATCAACCACCGCTGCGCTCAAAAGCAAGACAAAAATGGCATCTGGAATGTCTTTGGAGGCAAGATGGCGTGGGATGCAAAAGCCATTGTGGTCAATGATCGCAAGTTCAAGGGCAAGGGCAACAGAGCAACCGGGGATGAGTTTGCAGCTGCACCTAACATTGATCATATGCAGGACTACGTGCGCAAGGACCTGACAGAATGGCTGGAGTGGTTGCGTGATGACATTGGCTTTGATGGCTGGAGGTAACAACTCTCATGTCATTGAGCCTTAGGCAAAAGTCCCTTGGTCCGTGAACATTGTTCTGACACATCTGCAGCATCTTGGCATTATCTCACAGTATGTGCAGGGCATTGTGGTCAGCACTTGCAGCATCAGGCAGGTACTGTTCAGCTGATAGACTCTCTTGGCAGCGTGCTCACCATGCTACTTCACAGCACGAGCCCTAGCCTTAATAGGTAATGGTGCGTTCTGCATTCAACAACATACCAAGCCAGTGCGGCATGCCTTGCAACACATGACAGGTGCATCTGTATCCAGGTTCGACTTTGTTCGAGGGTATGGCGGCCAATTTGTGCGTGAGTATGTGTTGGCCACAGAGCCATATTTTGCAGTGGGTGAGTACTGGGACAGCCTGGACTATGATGGCAGTGTTCCAAAGCTGAAACAAGACCGGCATCGGCAGCAAACCATTGACTGGATCACAGCGGCAGGAGGTGCTGCTACAGCTTTTGATGTCACCACCAAAGGCATTCTCCACGCTGTGTTTGAGGTGAAACTCCAATGGGCCACACACACTGTGACATGTAGTGCAAATCACATGCAGCTTTATGTTTGGCTGACAAGGCACAGTGTCTGAGCATTCACATGACCAGTGGCCATGTAGGTGAAGCTCAACAGAGCATGCCTGTAATATTGACTTATGTGCATCTATACTCAGCAATTCAGGCATGCGACCCAATGAGCATTGCAAGTCAAACTTGGCATCTGTCTTTGCGTGGGTTGGCAAAGGGGCTGCAATCCCAGATGCAGATGTAGCAGACTTTTCCAGCGGCACGCTGCATGATCTATCACTTGCACAACTGGCTATGCCTCAGGGTCCATGACCTTCACTATTCGGCCGTCTGCTGCGTATGTGACAGTCTCAGCCTGTATGGCAGATTTCTTGCAACAAAGTACACTGTTTGTGTTGCAGAAAGATGAACTGAACCGACTGAGGGATGAGGAGGGGCGGCCCCCTGGGGTCATGGGCTGGTGGCCGTCCAGAGCCACCACTTTCTTGGAGAACCATGACACTGTGGGTTCTCAGCCTTTCTGCATTCCTATGCTCAAGTCACGCACGGTTATGTTGGCAACAGAGCCTGTGTGCACATGTGATTTGCAATCGCCTGGCACCTCCTGGCTCTTCACTACAGCCTATTGGATCACCGTGCTGACCAGAAATGGAGCTGCAAGGAGCTGTGGCATGATGAGGCCACGCATGTGCGTGGCGCTTGTATGTTGTTGTATGGGCACATGCATGTGCCCCATGGCTGCAGGGCTGCAGGGCTCCACGCAAGGGCACTGGCGCTTTCCTGAAAAAGGTCATGAGCAGGGGCTGGTCTACTTGATGACTCATCCTGGCACCCCCTGCATGTTCTATGATGACTTGCTAGATGACAGGAAGAAGAACCTGATGCAGAAGCTGATTGCTCTCAGGCAGAAAGCAGGCATTCACTGCCGCAGCGAGGTATGCTTGACCTTATGTTGTGTGATTGTGAGTACTGTTGTCATGCTTGCTGCCACTATCTGCCTGAAGCACCTATGTTGTAGAGTTGCCTTTGTGCAGCCTTGTGCAGAGGGCAGCAGAAGATTGACATCTCCCAAAAGCGCAATGCTGTGACAACCTTGACACTATTAAACCAAAGCCCATTGGCATGTTTGTTTGCAGGTCTACATCATGCATGCACAGAAATTTCTGTATGTGGCTGAAATTGATGGATCTGTGTTGATGAAGATTGGCAAAGCAAGGTATGAGCCAGACAGTAATAAATGGAAGCTCCTGGAATCCGGCAAGAACTGGGGTATCTGGCAGCAGGCTTGATGCACTGCCAATCTCTTGCTGCTTATGTCCTGACATATTAGGTATGCATTTGTAGGGTGGTACTGTAGTAGATTTGTCAGCTATAGGAAATTTTGCACTTAGTATGAAAAGAAATAGATAGGTTTGTGAAATAGATAAGTTTCTGCATCAGAATGTAGCTTAGGCAGTCATCAGTGCAGATACAGTCATCACTGTTGTCAGTGAGGCAGCAGGCAGGTCCATGACTGACAAGCAAATGATGCAGTGTGCTGTTGGCCATGACCTCAAGCACAAAGCAGCAATGTGCCAATGTCATTCACAGATGTCACAGATACTGTACTTGTATCAGCAGAGGTGTCAAGTGTCAGGATGTGTCTTGTTTCAGTCCACTGTAGGGTTGACACCAACGGCACAGGCAGTGGATGGTGTCCATCTTTCTGCAGAAATTAGCTTGATGTGGATGCGCTGCCTTGCGCCATTGTTGTGGGCGACAGATTGCACGCATTGTCATGACAGGTGTTACTGAACAAGTGCACACCTGCTGTCAGATCTACTATCGCGAATGTGTACTTACATTCTAGTGACTGACTTGTGCTTGACATTGTAAGAGGATGTCACACGCAGTTAGTTCTCACCATTCAGTCACGCGTAGTGTGACTAGCCTCATGACCTACCAACCTCGACTCAAGTGCTCAGCCAACTACTGGAGATTTCCGTGTGATCAGCCTCATGTGCAAGGTCATGTAGATTGTTAGCCCCAATGGCATGTGCAAGGTCACGTGCCATCATTGTGTCGAGACCCAGAACATGATGTTGCTCTGCAGATGCCGCTGAGGTGCACGCTCATGGCCGCATGGAGATCGTTCTCCACAAAGTTGACGTTCTCCAAAGCGGCGCTACTTCACAAGGTGGCCTGAAGGTAGGCGGTGAAAGTAGTGCTTGATCACTGGCCTGATCAAACAGGCCGGAGTGCGTGCTGCAGGTCCTACCACAAGGCCAGAACAGACAGCAAAAGATAGCAGTAGGCGATTCTGCTGGAGTAGTGCAGTGTTTATCTATCAAAAAAGGAGAGGTCACGGTTGCGTTCAAGACCTTGCCAAGTGGACACAAGGTTTCACATGTGACTCTGGGGAAGGGCCAACCTGTACAGCGTGACAAGATTTTCGTTGCTCAAGGTCAAGCGGTCAGTGGCTCGTTAAAATACACTGCCAGTCTCATGTTGAGCTGACACGGCTGATAGCCTTTGCTGTGTGCAAGCTAGGTGCTAGGTTTCACCAAGAAGGGCAAGCAGTTTTATTGCTTTGACACCAACTTGGCTGAAACAATATCATCGTTCCATGTTATTGACAGCAGCATTTGGCTGACTGGAGAGTACACCTTTACACAGCTAGTCGACCATGCAGAAGCACAGTTCTACATAGCCCCTGACCGCATCAACGACTCTGACGTAAGTTCTGATGCTGCTCTATACAAAAGCACATCACTGTGCTTGACACAATACAGCAATGACACTGCTTGTCAACAGTGCAAGTAGTACCTTGATAATACCTGCAGTTACTTGCCCTTGCCCCCCTAACTCCTGGCTACACAGAGCCATGCGTCATCTTGGGCTGTCAGGATTACAGCATTCGTGTCTTGCAGAGGTCCACACTGATCCATCAGGTAAGAGTAGAGTGGGCCTGCTGAGGATATTAGAGCACTTGCATGTTGCATCCTGAGCAGCTACTGCAAAAATCTGGCATTGCATGTAGCCATCTGCATGTGCAATTGCGCAGCTTATATTCGCATGTCACAAAACGACAATCTTGCACATAGAAGGTGCATGCATATGTGTAGATATTGAGACACATTGCAGCGCAATATATCCAATTTACACAAATTGAGCATGCGTCAAACTCCACTTGCAATGCTACAAACTCTATTAATAGTCTGAACTCTGATAATTGCCTATGGTTGAGCCAGGCTGTCTATGTTGTGTGCAGTGGACAAATCTGCCCCTGCATGCACGTGCTATATGAAACACAGAACAATGGTATACAGGCCTTTCTGCTTTGCAGATCAATGTGGAAGGTGCAGTAACAGTGGTCAAGCACATTGCAGACTCACACGACGCATCTGGGTTGAACACTGGCCGGCAGGAAGTGCTGTATGGCACCCACAATGGCGTGCTTGGTCAGCTTTTTTTGGACCAACAAACAATCAAGCAAGGCTGGCAGATGAGGAGTGATGTGCACAAAGGTATCACACCATATGCAAGCAGGTTGCATACTGCATCAAGGTGTTGCATTCTGAGGCATGGCAAATCCACTAGTTGTCACTAGTAGCTAGTGTCACTAGTTGTCACTAGTGTCACTAGTAGTTACGCACATTTGCCCAGACCTGAATGTGAACGCTGTCAGCCTTGCAGTCGGTTCCGCTCCAGGCAGATGCTGCATGGTCAGCAACAACGAGCAAGAAAATAACTCACTTGTGTGACAGACATGCAGCCCTTTTGTCCTGCCGATGCAATGGCTGCTTGTCTGTCTGCTGGTCTCATGGTGCTTGACTGGACACCTTGGGCACCTTCAACCCAGTTGACTGGGGCCTGTCCCAAGGGAAGTCTTCATGCAGGTGCTGTCAGAGCCATCTACTCAGGCGTCAACCTCATCCTGGATGGCCCGACGCAGTTGAAAAACCCTGGTTGCAGTGATCTGATGCAGGTGCCAGCAAGGCCTGCATAGTGGCCTTGCAGTCAGCCTGTGATGTCAAGGCCATCTGTTCAGGTTTTGTCTTCACTGTGTATGTCGTCAATGCAGCTGCACTATGCTGTGCTTCGATGCAGGTGCTATCAAGGCCATCTACTCAGGTGTTGATTTCACCAAAGATGGCATCAATGAAGTTGCAATTGGGCGGGACACTGGCAGCCTTGAAGTGTATGGCTTTGACCAAGAGCAGCAGCCTGTTCTGGTTTTCCAGGCCTCCTTAGAGGAGAGCATAAGCACCGTTGACGGCGGATATTTCACCTCCCCAAACGTGCAGGTCATATCTCTGCTCCCAAATTCCTCTAGAATGTACTTTGGTCAAGTGCCATTGTGTATACGGGTGCGCAAATGGCCTGGGGGAACTAGCCAAGACAAAAGGATATAGGAGAGTGCTATGTCAAGCAGCTATTTAATCAGCGAGAGAGCTTATACAGATGTTTGTTGAGTTTTAGGCTGACTGAAACTGCATCACCATGGCATTATGCTGTTGTCCCACCTTGACACAGCCCATAGAGACAATAACAAGGACAAAATAGACTTCTTGGCATGCAGAACAGCCAAGATGAAGCAGACGAGGGATGCCTGCATCAATCAGCAACTGCATGTCACTGTGCCTGCTCGCATATTCGCAGCACAAGACAGAAGTTGTTGCAGACTCATGTCAGGATTGCCATATGTCTGATGCATGAGTTGTTGTTGAGTGCAGGACCTGCTTGTACAGACTTACTCGGGCAAAGTGATGGCTTTCAGCGAAGAGGAGATAGGCGTGTATCAGGCGCCCCGCACCACGCCCACCTCACCGCTCAAGAGGCTCACATCTCAGCTCAGTAAGGTCAGGCAATGCTTAAAACCTTACTGACACATGATGCGTAGATGGGTCTGCATTGAGGGGCAGCCACCCTTTGAGAGACCTCCCTGACATCCCCCTTGGAAAATTCCAGCCCCCCTCCCTCAGGGATCTGCATGCTGTATGCGAGCGTTGCATTGCAATGGTGGTGGTGCAGGTGCTGGATACTGCCCTGCAGTCTGGCAGACAGTCAGAATAAATTGCTTGCTGCTTCTCATGTTTAGGCCGCCTCAACTTGTATGCTGTGCCTGTGTGCATGCTGCAAAAGCAAGCTGTTTATCTGAGGACAGTTTGCTTCATACATTCCCATGCCTTTGCCATGAGAAAGAGCAGACAGCTTGTGGGGATGAGCCTGCTTGCCTGCCCCTGTGTAACAACATCACTGATATGGACAAAAAACAAGCAGCTGTTTCTGCCAGTAATTAGCTGATTGCAGCTGAGCACATCCAGGCCACATGAAACGGTTTGCAGGTGCGGTGAAGCCTGGCATATTTTCAACAGCATCGACCACAACTTGCTTGGCGTAGACTGCACTGAATACACATGATCATTGACAGACTGTTGACAAAGTGTTGACAGACAATGGACTGCACTATTGCCTGTCTGCCAGGCACAGGAAATGCATTGGTTGGTGATTCTGTGGGCTCGCCCATTTCCTTGATAACAACAGCTGTACTCTTGACTACAGGCAACACAGAGCAGCCCATCTGCGGAGGAGGCTCAGGCAGAGGCAAGCGGCATAGACCGAGTTGAAGCAGCTGAGACTGAGGTGCTAGAGCTGCAGAGAAGGGTTGAGCGCGAGCGGCAAGCCTTTGCGCAGATCTCCGCCAATCTCATAGCCTCCACCAATCACTTTGACCTTCAGGTTGGTTGTGTTTGTGAGTCTCTCCTTGGTTCCTGTTTGTTCACTCATTGTTGGCTTCATTTCGAATTTTGGTTGTGCCTTCATTTGCTCCTTTGTTCTTTCATTCAGTCATGCATTTGTCTATTCACCCATCCATCCACCAAGTGGGACGCTGCAAGCGAGCATCACTTCTGTCTGAACGCGACGTTGTATCCCAAGCACATATGCACAACTTGCAGTGCTGCACACTGGCACACAGCAAGCAAGCAGCTTGATAGACAGCATTCCATTACAGAATGGCTGCACCACTGGAACTGTCTCTTCCCCAGGCCAGACAGTACATTTAGCACTTGAAACATTGTACGTGTGCAGGACAGCTTGGTGCTGGATGTAGATGATGCATGTCACATCTTGACGGTGCAGACGGGGGGACCCATCTTCAGTGTGGCGGTACAGTCAGGCGTGCTGCTGGACCTGGAGGAGTGCCCAGTGGCAGTGCTGTCACGCACCCCACCTGATCCTGCCAATGGCAGCCTCACCCTTGCCACTTACAGGTGCTCCTCCGCTCCTGCTCCCCCCCCCCCTCCCCCTTTCCATTCAACCAGACTCTAATCTCACTTTCAACCTCGACTCTCACTCTCAGTTTGACTCTCATCCTCGCTCTCACTCTCACTCTTCCTTGCTGCGTCAAATCTCTGTGTTTTGTAATACAGCAACCAGCACACTTGCTTGTACCTGCTGTGATTTTCCCTTGTAAATGCAGACCTCCTAATACCCTAAAAAGCACTGGGCACTTTTGTTTTGCTTCCAGTACCTTTTGCCCTCTATGTACATGTTCAAAACATGCTGCTGCCTGTGCCTGCCATAGTCGGCAGCTGAATTTTTGCAGATGAGCAGCATATTCTTGTGTTAGGTGTGAATGCCAGTGAGCTAACCACTGACTGTTTGCATCACTACAGTGATCATTTGTCAGGTCTGATGCTCAAGTGTTGATTGTGATCCCCCACCCCCACTCCCCCACCCCTCCTGGGTAACCTACAGTTGTACTGCATGCTTCAGCAAGGATTGTCAACATCTTGATGGTGACCTGCTGCCTATCGGCGGAACACCCGTTGCATGCTTGCAGCCAGAACTCAACGAGCCAAGGCTCAACAAAATGCCCTGTTACCCCTGTGCTATAGCTCACTGGAGCTTCTAACAGTAGGCACAGCAAGAGTGCATCGTGTCTGTTTGCCTGAGCTTTGTCACTGGTGATGTAGATGCCAGGAGAGCACCAATCGAGTGGCCATCAGAATGCATGTTGTGGAGGGACAGTATGGGAGTGTGCAGGCCTTTGTGGTGCCCCAAACCTGCCCACGTGTCTGCAAGGCGGCTGTGCATACCATCAAGCCGCTATGCATGCACCACCGCCTTAACTCTTGGAAGGGCTCTGTCCCGATGAACGAGCTGCGGATTACAGGTGGGAACCAGACTCTGTTTGTGTGATGACTTCCCTGCTTGTCTCCTAATTAATTTTCATCATTGATAATTACAAGGCATGCCAGCTGATTGCCGGCGAGGTACCTGCTAGGCGTGCCTAAATCCTAGTCCTATGATGCAATATGCTTAGACGCTAGATGAGGATGCAGTCCCCTAATTGTTGCCATGCTGGGTGTCATAACTGCTGACGCCATGGTCCCAAAGGGCTAGAACAGTCTGGTCATGGCCAGCACTGCTTTGAGCTTGACTGCTTTGCAGGTAACTTTGATATGGCTGACATACACAACTGGCTTGCTCTGAGTCTACCAGATGTGCCTCCCAGAGGCCCCACTGCTGACCATGGCATTCTGTTCTTCCAGGGCGCTGTGTACAACAGCACATTGGTTTGGTGAGCATTCCACTCTTATGTTGCTGTTCAATGGATGCAATGCAGAGCAATA
This sequence comes from Asterella californica, assembly GCA_036924285.1. Taxonomy (NCBI): domain Eukaryota; kingdom Viridiplantae; phylum Streptophyta; class Marchantiopsida; order Marchantiales; family Aytoniaceae; genus Asterella; species Asterella californica. The sequence continues at coordinate 8,568 of JAYKYS010000062.1, forward strand.
CAGTATCACCCATCAGACGTTGTGTTGCGCACGATGTTATAGACATGACTGTAGTGAAGAAACATTCCTCAACTGTGTTTTGCAGTCAGTATAAACGAGGCGAGCTTGTGCTAAAGAGCGACAACCTGTCCAGTCTGGCTATTCTTAGGGAGTTGATCACTAAGGAAGCTACACTGCAAAAGACCCGCATCCAGCTGTCCTTCAAGCTAGATGCAGGCAGCATCAGTCATAGCGTCAACAACCTGTGGCCACGAATGAAGCAGCATATGGAGCACTCCAGAGAAAATCTTCTGCTAGAGGCCTTGCGGGTATGTATACATCCCAGGTCGGCATGAAATGGTTGCTTGCAGTGAAAGATGCCATACCTGCCTCATGTACCTCTGTGCACTCAAATCATCGTTCCATGCAGCTTGTGCAAGATCAGCAAATTATGTCAACAAGGATGCAAGTTCCATTCTGTTTGCAGGAGATCAAGATGCAAGAGGGAGAATGCAGCTTTCTTGCTGCTGATCTCAAGATGCTTCTGGACACTGCTGGTCGAGGCAAGGATGAACAGGCAAAGGAGAGCGTCAAGCTTGAGTACTTGATAGGGCTTGTTAAAGACATGTTTCTGGACTGGCAGCGATTCAGCGGCATAATGTCCTCAAAGTCTCGCTTGGCACAACTCACAGAGCTGCTGCATGACAGTTCATCAACAAGTCAGCAGGTCATTGACTTCATTCTAAAAACCTAATGTACATCTGACCTTTTTCATTTGAAGAGGCTTAATCTTAAGTGTCAAGAGGAAGTTGTGTGTAAGCAGAAGCCGCTCATCTAGCTCTGTGAATGTCTCCCACAAGCACATGGTCAGTATTCAGTACTGTGTTGGTCTATGCTACGGCTAGTCCTCCGACCTCTCAAAAGCATATGGGTCTAGCGACACAGTACCAAACAAGTCCATTGCAGCAGAATTGAAGTTGTCCATCCTGTTTTTTGGCTTGCCATTGGCAGGCAGCCTCTTCTTGGTGGCAGCAGTAGGCTGTTGTACTCTGGCTGATGTTGCTGCATTGCAGTCAAGCTTGCTTGCTTTCCTGCACCCACACCAAAACTATCATGTTCTGGTCATACTGAGCCATGGCCATGGTAGTCATATAGCAACATTTCCACAACAAGCAACAACACACCTTGCAAGTCTCCACTGATGTTCTGATACAACCTTCCCAGACAGGCATGCGCAGAACAGACAAACAGAATTTGTGAAACTGATAGCAGCGTTAGACACACCTTTGGCGCTGAAATGTGGCAGCATCTTCATCTTCACTGGTGTTGACTGTCTGAGCACTCATGGCTGTAAACTTAGACCTGCGCCCCTGAGTCACAGCAGGCTTCTCTCCCCTTCCCCTCTTGTTGACATGCTGCTTGGAAGGCCTTGCAGCTGGACGCTTGCGCTTCTCCTTTTCCATCTGAAAGCCAGCATTGAAGCCAATTGGGTGACAAATAATCTTTTGCATGTGCATCCCTTACAAAGGAAGGACCTGAGGTTTCTTACAACAAAACATGGTTGCAACAGAGGGCTTTAAAGTATCGCTTTCTCCAAATTGGCTGTCAAAAAATTTCATGGTGTTATGATGAAACCCAACAAAGCTGCAAAGCATAGTTGTACATCTACAACACGCACTTACGCGCCCTGCATGTAAGGCTACAGACAGCTGTGCATTGCTCATGCACAGAATCTCCAGGCAGTGATCAGGCAAAGACTAGTCAGTTTTGGCATATTGAAATGGCTGTGCAAGTACCTGGTAAACTCTCTCACGCTGGCCCTCGCCCTCCTCGTCACTTGAATGGGCCTTTTCCTCGTCGGACGACTCCAGCTCTGAAGCATCATTTGACTTCTCCTGCTCAGATGTGAAGCGGGGAGGTGGGTTCCTGTACCTTGCCCTTGGGGCTGGCTGCACCATAGCACTCCTGTCATTGACCTGCAAGCAAGAAAAGTCACCCTGAGCAAGGAGACATGAGGTGTCATACAATGCAAGAATGTACATGTTGTTGCAGGTCTCTGTTGCAGACAGTCACAATGCACAACTAATCTGTGACTCATACCCACACACCTTGCGCAGGAATGATTGATATTGTACAAATGTTGACTGTGCGCAACCTTTCCTGCTGAAAACGCATACAGAATACTGGCATGGCACATCACCTTGTGACCACTGTCTGCGTCAATATCTGGCTGCTCAAGGTCCTCATCAGGAGTGAATCTCTGTAGCAGTGGAAAAAATCAGTTATAACATGATTATGTCTCTGCAGCATAGGTGCACTACCAAGGCATGCTACCAGAAATGGTAGGACAATACCTTCTGGGATCTGGGGATGGAGTGGTTGTCCTTGCCAGTGCCCTTCTTCATGTCAGAAGCCTTTCGCCTGCTGGGTGGGTTCTCCTTGACGCCAGCAGGAGACTGGCCAGCCTTGCCTGTGGGCAGATGTGTTGACAGTCATGGGTGCCAACTACACTATTGTGATGTAGGAGCTGCATTCTATATATCGCCACAAAAAAGCAAATTTAGGTGCAGCGCTGTGATACTTGAGTTTCTGTCACTTACGGGCACATTTTGAGATGGCTCCCAGAACACTCTGGTTCTTGCGCAGCTCCTCTTGCATGTCAGCAATGACTGCTTCTTGGTCCCTGGCATGCGCCTTCAGGTTGTTCAGCTCCATGTGAGCCGCATGCACTGAGACCTCACTACGCTCCAGCTTGTGAGTGGCATCCTGCAAGCCAGAACAGCCAGGTCAGCTGCAATCAGTGCAGACACTAAGCAGTGCTTCAGTCAGGTCAGATAAGGGCGTGGGGGAGCTGACACAACTCCCACTTTGGAAAGTCAGATCCTGCAGCATGCACGTGATTTCAATTTTGCTGCTGGATTGCAGACATTGGTACCCTGACAACAACAATGGCAGCCTGTCTTCATTCCATTCAGACACAGACAGGTTGATGTATGCACAACACACCTGCAGGCTCTTCTCATGCTCGGCCAGATCCTCATTCATGGATTTGACCTTGGCATCCATGACTACCTGAACCTCCTGCACCATGCCAAAGACTCAAGATCAGGGCACAATGATATGCTCTGGCAACAACTTTCCCCAAGATCCTTGGCAGAGCTTCAAAAGAATGACTGGCCTTGCACTGACACACACCTGTACAGCAGCATTCCTTGCTTCCTCTGCGCTTGTGAGCAGTGCCTCGTTGTCTTGGGTGTGCTTGGCAATAAGATCCTGCTGCTCAACCTTGAGCTGAGCAATCCCTTCTCAAGGTCCTCAATGGCTGCTTGCTGCTTGGCTTGATGTCTTGTGCCTGCTGGAGCTCAAGCTGCTGCTTCTCCTTGAGAACAGCTACCACTTGTGTGTGAGAGTCCTGCAGCATCACTGCTTGTCGGTATTAAAGCACAGGATTTGCTTCTCTGATAATCATCATACATACAACTTTGACGCCACTGACAATGACTTTCGCACACCCTGCTATCAAGCATCCTGTCAGATGATAAACCAATTTTTTGAGCACAAGGCATAAGGAGTGCTTACTCTGCTACCCAGCAGCCTGTCAGATGATAAATCCACTTTTTGAGCACGGGGCATAAGAAGTGCTTACTCATTGTTATGCACAACCAGGCAAACTGCACTTGTGCAATCAAGCTGCAGACCTACCTGAAGGAGAGTCATCTTTTGGTCTGCCTCGCTGACTGCAACCCTGCACTTCTCCTCCAGGGACTTGGTGACAGCCTGAATCTGGTCAGAGAGCTCATTGTTCTTGGCAACTGCAGCCTCACATTGTTGATGCTCTTGAAGCATCTTGGCTTCTAACTCCTTCTTACCGTCCTCCAAAGCAAGCACTTGTGACTGCATCTGCAGCTCAGACACAGAAGATTGTGGGGAGGGGCTTGCACATGCATCCATTCTGCATTGATGATTAGAGATATGGCTGAACCACCCAGGATAGCCAGACTAGCTTGCCTACCTTCTTCTGCTCCTTGTCTGCTTCTGACTTGCTCTTCTTGCAAAAGTCATCAAGTTCCTGCACAACAAAAGACTTTTCCCACCCCAAGTTATTGCAGCCAGCAGCTGCAGCATCAAACGCCGCTGCAGGACGCACAATGCTGCGTAACAGCAAAATCTGGAATTCATTGCCTCGAAAGTTGTGCCACATAGCCACATTACCTTAGCAGTTCTTTCTGTGAGGCGTATGACCTTCTTGTCTGCAGCCATGCCAGCTTCTTTGATCAGTATCTCAGCGTCTGCTTTGGCAGACACTGTTTCTTGCTTGCTGGTTGCAAGCTCTGCTTCCAAAGCTGCAATGCTAGCAGCATGACTTTCCTGCAGTCAGAGCTGTTAACAACCATCATGCTTGTGCAATCATACGAGCATGTTACCTGCAAACAGGCTTGGCTGGATTTTACCTGTGCTTGTGCTGCAACTTCTCCTGCTGTTGCAATCAAGATCTGCAGCTCAGCTATCTCCTTTGCTTTCTGTTCAAGTTCAGATGACAAACCATCCTGCAAATAGACATGTCAGTCTACGCTGTCAATGTCAAATCTGCTGCACAGTCCTGATTCAGAAAGGCAGAGCCAAGGACATAGCAGGGAAATGGTTCACTTGCTGCTGGAAACCATGAGACGACCTCACCTTGACAGTTCTTTCAGACTCCACGGCTGCAACTGCTTGCTCAAGCTCAACAATCCTTGCATGCAGTTGTTCTTCAGACTGCTGCAAGCTGGAACTCAGTGTTTGGCACTTGTCAATAGTACTCTGGTGCTCAGCTGTCAAGGCATTATATGCAGCAGCCTTGGCTTGGAGATCAGAGGTAAGACTGTTGATTTGCTCTGTACCAGCATACAGTTGCTTCTGAAGATCTTCTATGTCAGTGGTCAGAGACTTTACAATGGACTCAGCCTGGGCCTGCTTTGCAAGACTGTCCTTGAGGTTGGATTCGACTGTACTGACATGGAGCCTGGTTGCCTGCAGCTCATCCTCTAGCTTGGAAATGTCCTTTTCTGCTTTATCAGTTGCGTTGAGGTGGGTGGAGTGCATGCTGGACAGCTCATGTCGTGTGGCAGACAGGTCAGCTTGCAAATCTTCACAAGCTTTACGCTGTTCTGTCAAACAAATCTCAGCTTGGTGAAGACTTGTTACCTGCACACGAGGCACTTCAGTCAACTGCAAGCATGGAGTATGATCATGTACAGCTGCTGAAAACACCACAGCACTAGCCTCACCAATTTGTCATGCTCATCCTGATGATTTTGAGCGCTCTGCTGCATTGATGTACGGAGCTGCAGGATATTTTGCTCTAGCTCGGCATGGTGCCGGATAGCTGCAAAACAACAAAGCACTGACCGCTGTTTCCTTGATTGCAAAACAGCTGGCATTCAGACTTCATAATTGGAAAATTTGACGTTCCAAGCAATCAGCACAGCCCAAGCAGCCCACCTGCCAGAAGCTTATGCTCGGTGCCAAGCTTTGCAGCCTGAAGTTGCTCAATGTGACTACCAAAAGCCTGCAGCATTGGAGAAAGGTATTCACCAATGTGATGGTATGAATGTTTGTTTCTAGCATGCCAATGACGACCAGATACTGACCTCGCAATCTGCAAACCTTGCGCTGAAGGTATCATTGAGCTTGCCGCGATATGTGTCCGCTGCGTACAGCATATCCAGGTCAGCTCTCGCAAACCAAGGAGGCCAGCAACACAAGAAGTTGTTGCCTGCTTTACCATCTCTGACATCTCTGCGCAAGCCTTCCAGAGCCAGTCGCAAGCTATCATGCATTGTCTCGACCATTGAGACCTTGGAGGTGACATGCTCAATCTGGTGCTCATCTGCAATCATTATGTAAACACAATCGCCTTTGTGGTATAAACCTGAAGCAGGTCATCTGCAGCAGTTGCCTCAGTTCTGCGCAGCATTACCATCCTTGATCTTTGCCTTGAGCTGAGTGTTCTCTGTCTTCTCACGTGTGTATGCTTGTTGCAAAGAGGACAACTGACTTTGGGCTTCTTGCAGCTTCAGGCGCTGCAAACACAGACCGATTTCAAACTTTGTGTGACAAGCTGCGTCAAGGCTTAGCCCTTTCGCTGACACTTACGTATGATTCAGTAGCGGTCCGATTGGACTGTTGCTCCTCAACGAGACGGTCGGCCTGCAGGTGTTTGAAAGTGGAAGGCATATACTATATACCGTTAGACACTATGCTGTGCCTGGCAGCATGCGGGGCCTCACCGTCTTCTTGAGTTGCTCCAAGGCCGGACCTGCGCCTAGAGGCATACTACTCCCGGACAGAAAAGAAGGTGGCCGTGAAGCTGCCCCGCTGCTAGGCTGCATGGTACGACCCCGGCGTCAAGGTCAATGCTGCGCTATGACAAAAGAGACTGGCGCTAACAGATGCCAAGCGTGCACCACACGCCACAACGCGTCGGAGGTACTGCAGAAGCAAATCTTTGGGAATGGATGCAAGCGTGCTGTGGGTGCGAGTTTGGCGGGCATACTCAAATTGGCGATGACGTTGAAGCAAATCGTTCAAATTGGCAAAATTTGAGATTGATTTGAAACCGAGTGGTCCGAACTACATTGGGCCCATATGCAATCCCGCAATGTCTGGCAGTAATGATGCTTGGATCGAGTAACCCAAGAGCTTTGTTGATGAACCCTTCTAATATGACGATGGCCATCTGTAACAGCCACTTCCAGCTAACACCACTAGTACAGTACTTTGCCACTGAGATGGTGGTATTATTTGGATTATATTAACCTATGCTCTCACCTGAAAACTAGCAGCACTTCACTTTTACTTAGGACCTGTTTCTTCCTGCAATAAGCTATGTAACACCATGACACAGCTGCTATTCCATTCCTGCAAACTCGTCTTCCTCTTCTACATCCATTGGCGCTGCTCCTTGTGTCACCACCTGCAGAATGTTGGCATTTGAACACAGTGACGCACACATGACCTGTTGCCCAGCATTTCATTCCATCCAGGATCTGGCCTTTGCCGAGTGCTGTGACAGCAAACCATGCTTGTACCTGCTGCGACGGAGTATGCTGCTTCACAAAGGCCTCTGCCTCTTGCATGCTGATTCCTACATCGGCTACCTCATCATTGCTGATCAAGCTGATCTTGGCTTCCATGACACGCTTCCAGAAGTCAGCTCGTAGTCGGTCATGCTCATAGTTGGAGGCCATCTGCTCCAGAAATGTATTGAAAGCTTTGCCCTTTTTGTGCTCTATACATGCTTTTCGCAGTGCCGGTATGCAACCAAATGCTTTACTGTAGAACCTGCAGCATGAGACCCTTTAGGCCCCTGCATAGCTTGCCATGTGCACTCTGAGTCAGCAGACTTGAGACAGCAGACAGTGCATCCCTCTATGCACACCTTTCTTGCACATCGATGCCAACATGTGGGGAAATGACACCCAGGTACATGACACGAGGCAGGTAAGCCAGTGATGAGTATGAAAGCTATGAAACACAACCTGTTACACAGCGCCTCTGATGTATGCTTGCTGATAATTGTGAAGACATATGAATGTGACCTCAGCCGCTGAGGCTCAGGGGGGCTGCAACAAACGACAAGATCTTGAGCTGCTGATAGGTGTACAGGCTCCTGTTATGCTAAGCAGAGAAAGCTTCATTTTGCTTGCACTCGCTCACTCACTCACCACCCATGCACCCGCCCACTCACCCACCTGCCTAGCTCGCCAGCCACTCGCCCACCCATGACCCTCCCACTCACCCAATCGTTCATGACATACTCATCATGCCGGGCTATCTCACCTGTCCCCAAGACTGGTGTCCACCAGAGTGTGAACAGCTTTCTGCAAACCCTCCACAGCATCATCTGTTTGACCTTGCTGCAAGAGCGCATGGAAGTCGTCCACAGGGCTCTGTGTCGACACACTCACAACCCTTGTGCTGGCTGACTCCCCAAGCTTGAATTCAGCCTCAGGGTGTTCAAGCAGTTCTGGGGCAGCTGCAGCAGCAGCTTCCTCTGCTCCAAAGTCTGGAGCTGCCTGCATGCACCCATGTGGCAATACCGTTCCCCTCTCTCTCATTGAAGAAACTGCCTCCAAACCCACACTAGACCTGGTGTTTTCCTTTTCACCAGATGCTAATCTCTTGCAATTTTCAGCTGGAATTGGGTGTTTGGCTGGTCAGAGACCGAATGCAGGCACGGTCCCTTGCGCAGAAGCTGCTATACATGCAACAGCAGCTGATCAGCATCTGAGGCCACATGCATGCTTTCCGCAGAGCCTGGTGAGGAATTCCCCATAGCCTCGGGAGCATTTCCCAAAAGACTATTGCGGATTCCCGTAAAACCTGATGAGGATTGTCATCAATGAAGTTGCATGTGACGAATGGCTAGGCCTCATGGAGACTAGAAGGACACAAATCGCAAACAGAGAACCGGTGGATGAATGGCAGGAGACTGCTGGACTGGGCATCCCGCTGCCCAAAGGATATTTGATGTACCAACAGATGACCACTAGAACTATGGTTACCCGAGGGCCACAAACAGCGCGCAACAATGCGAGTGGTGCAGACTTGCCCAAGACAGACTAAACTTGAGACATGTGATAATTGGTGAATGCCTTCTGACAATACAGACTGCTCCTGAGATGACTTGAGTAGCAAAACCCCCATGGCTGACTACTTAACCCTATCTGACTCAAGTAGTGTTATGCACCTATCCCTTTCAGCATTCAGGCATTGCTTAACTGCTGCTTGAGAACCTTTACGTTGAGTAAATGGCATTGCGCTGTTGTTCCTTTCACAGCTCTAAAGACGTTGCTTACCTGTTGCTTGACAGAGAACTGCTGGGGCAGGTGGTCAAGGGCAGCTTGGGCCTGGGGCGTGTGGCCAAAGGGGCAGCTGAGGGTGTGCTGCACCTGCAGGTCTTGGGCTGGCAAGCCAGCATCCGGATCAACAGCTCGGGCAGCCATGAAGGCAAAGAAGCGGTGCAGGGCGGGGTTTGGCTGTGGCCTCGGGTTGCAGATGCTCAGCACCATCTGCAGACAGTCTCTTGTCTTTCCAGTTTGAAAGCATACGTGCATAGCCTGGGTACTGTAAGCAATTTCTTGTCGTTTGGAAGTATGTGTGCATCGCCTGATTACTGCAGACACTCCCTTGCGTTTTCAATGTGTCTGTGCATAGCCTGGTGAGTATTGTTTTCACTGTGAAGCACAGGGAAAAGCATGGTTAAGAGTGAAGGACAGGTGGCTCTAGATCGTGGAGGGTGTTCACCGTGAAGCACGGGGATGAGCATGGTGAAATGTGAATGACAGGTGGCTCTAGATCGCGGGGGGAGAGGGAGTGGGGAAATAACAGTGGTGGAGAGGGACTGACACTTTGAACATACACCAGCAATATCCACAGCAGCATAGACGTGACAGCAATTTTGCAAGGCGTCGTGTACTGCAGCTTTAGACTCCCCGGCTGCATCCAACTACATCATCTGCAGCCGCACTATCTGACGGCACAAACAGATACACCACACGCTAAAACAGGGCAGCACCTTGTGTAAGGTCCAGAGCATCAATAAGGCTTTCTGCTGCCTGCAGTTGACTCTGCGTAGGAGTCATCTCTTCCTTGGCATCAAAAGAGGTAAACTTGTAGCTGCGCACATCCTCTGCACAATATCCACCCAGCAGTGTTGCCAAGGTTACCATGCAGCACTTCTGTTTGCCAGCTCCTGCTTTGTGTAACTATCTGGTGTGTAAGTAGCATAATCTGCGCAAATGTGTGTCTCTATGCAAATGTCATGTTACAGTGCATGATAAGACAGTGATAAGACAGTAGTAAGACATGAACAGGCATCATAAGATTCCGCAAGTGACAGCTTTGGAACCTAAGCTACTAGCCCTATGGACAAGGAAGTCATGAGATATAACAAAAAATACCTGTGAAAGGTAAATAGTTGAGTACGAGACAGTCAGGTTTGTCTTTGTCTCCCAGCAAGGGGGTTGCGCAGCCAACAAAGACCGCCTGGTTGGCTCGGGGCACAAAGCGAATGATGCAGGCCTTCTTGGTCTTGTGCAGAGCACGCGCCAGTGCTGACATGGCCATGTGGGCTCGAGGGTTCTCCTTCTCAGGCGCCATCAGCCAGGTGTCCTGCACCCCACATGCATCCCTCATGAGCCCCACATGCGCCCCACATGCACTTCTTATGCGCCCCTTATGCACCTCTCATGCAACCCGATGCAAGGCTCATGCAAAACTCTGTGCATTCTTGATGCATTCCCCACATGCCCCATATATGCAATCCTCAGGCACCTCGCACGCACCCCTCAGGTATCCCGCATGCACCCCTCAGCCAGCCCTTACGAATCTCTCGTGGCCCCTCAGGCATCCCTCTTGCGCCTCTCATGCAATTCTTGTGGAAGCCCCATGCAACCCCGATACATTTGTGTGCACCCCTCATGTAACTTTCACCCACTCATTATTGAATCCTTATGTACCTTAGCTCCCCTGATGCATAACAGATCTGATCCCAGGCATCCCAGCAGCAGCAGCGTAACAGGCTAGATGCTGTATTTTAGGCCTGCAAGACTGCCCATCAACCAGACACAAGGATGCAAGCCTCAGGTATCAGAGGCCAACATCTCCTCAAACAGCCCTATCCCAGTCCTCAGCATAAGCAGCAGCATTTCCGCAACTGCACCTTGTGCACTCCTGAAACGGTTTGTATGCAATTTGACTGCCAGTACAGAGACAGGGCATTCATATCAGCGTCCCCTTGGCAAAGTTCAACCAACACAGGAAGCAAATGGCTTGTTGTCATGGCACTGAACTGACCCTCTGTACTGCTGTAGTAGGTTGCATGTTGCATGTGGCTGTGTTAGTGGCAGCTGCATTTAGATGTTTGCAGGAGCCATACGACAGCATTGTTAACAGGCTTGACAATGGCAATGGAAGCAGGCATAGAAGGTATTGCAGCAGGACTCCCCAACAACCTCCTCCCATAAAGCCCCCCCCCCGTCCCCCCCCCTTCCACCCCATGATTTCCTCTTGCATCTGTCCCCCACCCCCCTTTTTCCCGCCCCAAGTTTATGCCTCCCACCCCCTGCCTCCCCTCTTCTTCACCCCCAGGCAGAAAATGGAGACCCCTGCTTCAAGCAGGCAAGGAGAGTGACCTTCATACAAGGGGTTTTCTCGCGAGAGGGGGGGGGGGGGAGGGGGGAGGGGGTTGGGGGTCAGACATCAGCTGTCCTGCCAAATACGCCGCTCTGCGCAGGGCCAGCCAAAGCAGCATACCTTCATATATGTATGCCTTGGGACCTGATCCAAGGTTACGAATCCAATGACTTGCATGTCCTTCTCCGGCAGATACTTGAGGTGGTTCTCCTCCTCGGCAGACATGGGCACCGTCTGCTTGCCATACTGCACCGCCAACCAACAAATGCTCAGGCCTCTCTCACAGGGCAGATGTACTACAGCAGATCAGTAGCAACACCTGCAGCTCGCCATGAACAACCACCAAAGGGTTTTCATAGTTCATGCCACTCACCATGACAGGTGATTTTGTGCAGTTCAGGGGCAGACATGTTCAGGGTAAGACATGTCAGTAAGTGTCATGATGGCAAATGGCACTTGCTGACCACAGTTCCTCAGCATGGTCCTTCAACCAGCCAGGTGCAGCGAGGACAGCTCAATGTATCAAGCACTGTGAAGAGAGACTCAGGGGTATGACCAGTGTAAAATAGGTAATACGATGCAGCTATGGGTGGACAGTAGCTCCTTCATACTTCTTTATGGGCTGCCTCTTGAAATGCATAGCACCTCAAGCTGCAGTTGCAGCCCCAATTGCCCCATAGTCGAGTGACTGTGGCATGAAGACAGCTTGCATATAGCTCAAGGAAACATTCCATGACAACGAACAGCACAGTTGAATTATACAGAGGACCACAGAGCAGGTTAGTTGTGTGAGACTGCAGAGACTGATCTAAGTAGCATTGTTCTATTGATAGCCATGTGTCATGATGTGACAGTGTGATATAATGACTTGTCTTAATGTACATGTGGCCTGAACCCATGTTGAGGGTACAAGCTGAATGCACGGTATAGCCCATGTCACAACAGACACACCGTTCACCCAGACAATGCATGTTGCTCACGCATTAGCCAGGAGTGAGCGGCGAAATAGCGCTCACCCTGAAGCAAAGCAAATGCTTGACTCAAGACCCTGATGCAAAGTCTAAAATCTGCAGGTTTTCAGCCAGCAACCGTGGGCTGCTGCTGGGTACGGAGGCTTGGCATAACGCCTGACAGCCTTGACATTTGTTGTATCATTCCAATGCTTTAGGTCAGAATGTCATGCTGAGGAAAATGTCATGCATGCTCAACGAAAAGCATACTTGCCTTTTCCAACCTTTCTTCTGTCAAGCATGAGCATGATTGTCATACTGAGCTGTACCTTGTAGGCTTTCACTCGATCTTCTGGCGTCACCACCTCATCGGGGTTACTAATGCATCTGAACTCTGTATCCAGGCTGACAGTGTGGCTTGCATCCTCTGCTCGGCTCCTGTCAGAGTACTTGGCAGTGGAGGGGAACTTTTCGTGTGAACTCTTTTTGGTCACCTGCGTAATGTCTACACCATGACCATGCCACGTCTATACCATGACTACACATCATGGAGGAGGAGCGCAAGCTGGTGTCCCAAAAGGAGGAGTTTCGGGCTACCATACAGCACAAACTGTGGTTTGTTCTGTGATGTCTGAAAGCATTGCCAGAGGTAGTCATGCTAATGACCGGTGCTGCTGACCTGTACATCTGCCTGGACCAGTGGTCTGCATGAAGACCAAAGGACATGGCACAGCAAAAGCCAGCATCTGTAGGGCCCAGGGATATTGGGGGGGGGGGGGTGGAGGGGGAGGGGCATCAAGGGGGCCCAAGGGGTATGAGGGGATGACATAGGGTATCAGGGACACAGGGGTGTCTGGAGCCACGTGTGCCAGGGACGCAGGGGTGTCAGGGGTTCAGCAATATCAGGCCAGGTGGGGTGGAAGGGGGGGGGGTGTCTATCAGAAAAATTGCTCAGAAACCTGTGCCTACAGCTGTTGCAGCCTTGTGAGTGCCCACTTCAACAACACACATGACTATGGTATGGCTGGTCTGCCCTAAGGCAAAGCACGTCTTTACTCTATTTACCTTGACTTTGATGGTCATGGTGTCTGCAATCCTGAATGGCCCTGAGTAATAAGCAGTTGCAGAGTACTCCTTTGCTTTGAAGGCGCCCAGCAGATCCAGTGGGTCACTGACATGCCTGAGTGTGTGTGTCACCCCACCCAGAATCCTCTTCAGCAGCTGGTAATTGCTCTTCTTTGCTGCTGCAAACTGAGAGTCATATTGGGGAACATCAACTGAAATGACCTGTGCACAGCAAAAGAGGGGTTTGGACATCGTCAACAACTGAGTGCGAACAAGCTAGGGTAGAGTTCCAAAGAGGCAGACGTTCGCTGCTTGCTGGTGTGGCTGCCGTGTTTTGCACAGACAACAACGCGCAGCTGAATGTAAATTGCAATGGTGGTGGTGGTAGTGGTGGTGGTGGTAATAGTGGTGGTAACAGTGGTGGTGATAGTGGTGGCAATGACAATGGCAGAACAAATGGTGCACCTTTGATCTGGATCCCAGTTGGCAGTCACAGCCTCAACAGATTTATGAGTATATATGTGCATACTTGGCCAAAGCTTTGTAGGCTGGAACTCAGCTAGGGCAACAGATGATGTGAGCTCTAGTGCAGTGGCATATTGCATTGTTTGCTGATGGAATTGGTGTGTATAGACAGTATACAGCTTACAGGCTGCATGATCTGCTGAGAAGCAGTACCTCCATACGGATACCATGTTCTTGCATGCGGTCCACAAGGACAGACCCAAATTGGTCGTCAGGATCTTCTTTGGCAGCATCCAGAAAAGTTAGACACCAGGACTACTCGCTTGCTGACATTTGCCTTGCCAAGGTCCGGCCTGTCATTGACCGCCCTATGCAGCTTGTCCACTGCAACAGTGAGAGCATCCATGAAGTCACTTGACCCTGACCCCTGCAGCCAGTCACCCATGTGGCGCACGTGCAGCAATGTGCATTGTTGCATCATAGCAGTTGCTGTCAGGCGCTGGCCATTTCAAGTCTGAAAAGTGACATATTGCTGCTGTTGCTATTGCTGCTGTTGCTATTGTTGTTGCTGCTGACTACACTCGATCTGTGATGGTCACTTATGAAATGAAGGCGGGACGTCACCTGAGCCACAGAGAGCACAGAAGTAAGAAAGGAGGTATCTGGGAAACTAAGTTCCTGCTCAACAGTGATATTCATGTATTGATCCTCTCCTATTTCGTCATTGAGGGGGTTGTCCGAATCTGCGACGCATAACAAGAGACCGTCGAAGACTGTGCACAGGTAAAAGGCCGGCGTGCAGGTCAGAGGGAGCGTCAGGCACCAGCAGCTTGATCAAGGCATTTGCCAACGACTGAAAGTACCTGTTGTGCCGTAATAAACAAGCTCCACCTCATGGGTGGGCTTATTCAACATCTGCAGGCAGTGCAAAACAGGAGTTGACTACAGCTCAAGAACTGATCTTTCGGATAGGTAAACGGACAACGAACCTTGGACTGAAGAAATCCGCAAATCGCTTTGCCAGCGAACTCTCTGATCGGATTCATCAAAGGACCCACATCCAGTAACACGACCGCAACCTCCTGCAGAGGTACACATACAGGTCAAGCCAGTGGTCACTCAGGGAGCAGTATCGTTAGTGACGCAAGGCAGTCTACCTTGTTTCGCGCCATAGCTTCAGCACTGCAGCAGTGTCGCAGCGACAAGGCAGCACACCGCGTTGTGTAGACGTATTATGGCGCTGCTGTGATCTGCTGCGCTGCATTAGTAATCAGAGGAGCCAACGTCCTTGCCGGTTTCTGCATCAATGCGCCACAACATGAGCAGGACGTTGCCGTTCCCAGGCTGAGAGTTTCAGCCCAGCATCGACCGTTCTCCTTTCTGACACAACGCGTGAGTCAACTCCCCACCACATACTTGGTGCCATGCAAAGAGAGAGTGCACAGTTGACGCGGTTCGTTTGGAGGTCGTGCTTATCTATTTCTGAAGGTCATCTGGCTTTCAGCAGCAGGACAGCTTCAATTCTGCCATCATTGACAACCTGGTCAGCTGCTCCTTTGGCATCGTCACTATGCACACACTCAACAGCCAGTCCTATACCTCAGACGAGACCACCTGCCAACCAAATGCAGCGAGGTTTTGCAGCTCAATCTCAGGCCCCGCTTCAGCACAGAAAACAACAGTCCTCCCAACGGAAGATCGATCCTAGTGGCATCCAAGGGCTATACCTTGTTGCCTTTACAGTGGCTATGATTGGTGTGACATATGCTTCTGTGCCCTTGTATCGTATGTTTTGCCAAGCCACAGGCTATGGCGGAACTGTGCAGCAGGGATCAACAGGTGAGTAGCTGTGCAGGCATACAGACAGCTGTGCTGCTTGCCAGAAAAGCCAGAGCCATGCTCACCCACTGTGTGGCTCTATTGCAGTTGAGGATAAGCTGAAGCAAAGAGAGCTGGAGCACAACGCTGAGCTAGAAGCTGCAGCAGCTGCCAGAGATTTGACAGTCTTCTTCAATGCTGATGTCTCTGACAGCTTGCCATGGAAGTTCACACCAACACAGCGAAGTGTGAACATCAAGCCTGGGGAAAGCACATTGGCTTTTTACACTGCTCAAAACCTCAGCGACAAGGCCATTACTGGTGTCTCCACATACAATGTCACCCCTCAGCAAGCAGGCGTTTATTTCAACAAAATTCAGTGTTTTTGTTTTTGAGGAACAAAAGCTGCGCCCGGGGGAAAAGATTGACATGCCTGTGTTCTTCTATGTTGATCCAGAGTTTTGCAACAGACCCAAAGCTAAGAAGTTTCAACCAGCTTACATTGTCGTATACATTCTTCAAGGTCAATGAAGAGGACGACGAGGACGACGAGGATGTCCCTGCTAAACAAGTAACTGCATGACACGCTTCATGATCTATGTGCAGTTGCATGTGACTTGAGTTCATGACAGGCCATACCTTTTGTATAGGTGCCTTGTGTGAGGTACCAAGAATATATGCAAGGTGATGCTCATCTGCCAACAATTTTACAACTCCTTGGCAATTCGGGTTTGGCAATTCGGGTTTACTACAAGGTATAAAAAATTTTGTGACATACACAGGTAGTACCTGCACACATGACTGGACAGCCACAGCTGTGACTGAAACCAGCTACATGATGAAACAGCGAACACGAACATGCAACTTGGGTGGGTTGAAACCAGCAACAAAAGGTGTGCCAGTAAACTTCCTTCAGCACAGGCTAGGCATACTTGCCTCTGGACTAGCTCTGAACATGATAAAAATGGGGCACCATGCTGCAATGAGCAGCTCCCGTCAGGACTAGCAAATGACATCATCTCCTCTCTTTCTCTCTCAACTCCGTTTGAGACCATTCTGATATTGAACCACAAACAATGCTGAAGCTCCAAACAAGATAATCCACCAAATCACCAGGCCAACTAGGTTCTGCAATCCACAAACAAGCTTTATCAGAGTGAAACAGTGTGAGGCATCATTCCTCAGCCAAAATTGATGTCAGTAGTAATAGAGAGCTTGCTAAATTGCAGCAAGGGTTGACAGTGAATGTTGAAGATTCTACTCACCTCTTTGTAAAGCGCAAAGGCAGTGCCAGCAACTGCTGATCCTCCAACGCCCACAATTGCGACTGTGATTGTGGCAACTCTGGCGAAAGGATCTTCATTGGGCCGGTCTTTAGTCATGTCTGGGGCTGAGAATGGGTCTGCAGCAAACAAAAATTGTGGACAACCGCAAATCCTCTCAGCACAAGCTACACTACAACACACTGAAGATCCTCTCACACTCTCTGCATCAAGTGCTTTTCTTATCCACGCTGATGTGTGCCTGCTAGCGGTCTCTGCCAGCAGTGCCAACTGATGGTGCCTGCTGTTGGTGCCTGCGTTGGTCCCTACTACCGGTTTCTACTGGAGGTGCCTAGTGATCATGCCTACTGGTGGTACCTACTAACAATGCCTACTGGCAGTGCCTGTACTTGCCAACAAGAACTCTGAGGCAGGCCACACCTTTGCTTCACCACCGCCAAGAAAACCACTATCAAGCTAAGAGCTACAAAACAGGACTACAGACTTGTTTGGATATGACATGGATATGTCTATGTTATGCTGAGTGCAGTATATGCTTCCTGGATCAGCCTGCTATAGGCCTGACCTGGAATTCAGCAAGGGAATGCATATGATGATAGCAGTGCCAGAAGGGTGACTGAGCCCTGTCCCCAAAACCCACTGAAACAACTGCTGCAGGTGCCATGCGGCGCAACAGACACATATGCATCTGTGACCCCCCTCCCCTCTCCCTACCTTCACCTCCCCCGCCCAGTCTTCATTCTGCATGTGTGTGCGATTTGCCAGTATACACCACAATGAAGCAATTTCATTTTTGCAGAGCTTGTGTATTGGTACACTGACTGCTGAGCTTTGCAGGTGGTGACAGTGGCACACTCTTGCCTTTGCATCAAGCATGGTATTACTGGCACTGGTACTGATGCCAGTGCTGATGATGGTGCTAACGCTGGAAATGATAATACTGTTGCCACTGGTGTTTCTGCTAGTACTATTCAAGGTGCTGGAGGAATGTCTACCAGGAGCATTGTATACAGTGACATCTCCACACAAGAACAGTCACCTGAAGGATCCTGGCCTTGTATGTAAGACTTGGTTGTAGGGCATAGACATTGTTCCGCTCTATCGAGGAGTCTGCGCCCCCTCGAGTGGTTTGATAGGCCCGGCTGCTGGCCGCAGCTCCCACATCCACATATATTGCATCCTGTGTCAGCTTGATGGGGTAGATATCTAGGGGTCTGCAGGTGTCCTGAGGCGTCAGCAGCCTCAGCACAAAGTTGTTTGGATACCTGCATATGTCGCACTACTGTCTGCCATTGCCGGATGTCCACCTGCTTAGTGCATGAGCAGAAAACAAGAGAGGGGGTCGACTGCCAGGCTCCATCAATGTGTATGACTGGTGGTGGTACACTTGCAAATGTGGTGGGGAGGTCATGTAGAGTTTGATGCTGATGACCAGGCCATTTGAGAAAGCTCTGTCCAGCTGCACATGATGATTGACTTGTCGTGATGCACACATCATGGTGTCTCGAGATAATGTTGTATCTTGAGACACAACTGCCTGGCAACACATGATACTCTCTCTCGTTGCACAAGTGGAATGGCGTTTGTGCAGAGGGTGTGCTTTGCATGCAATTTGCGCAGCGTACCACGTCAGGATTTCACCAGTCTTGAGAGAGAAGACTGATTTGGTTGAAGGGCATTCAATTCCAAAATCCTGCAAAAGTGTCACAAGTCATACAGTGCCAACCTGCAGACAAGTTTGCATGGCACCTGCCACTTCCAGACAGCTGCGGCCACAGCTCACTGTGACAGTATTTAGACGTTCAAAATACATCCTCCAGTCAGCACCTCAGAGCCCACAACGCACATGCATGAAACATGTAGGCATAGCACGATTGGCACACCTGAGTAAACTTGGCAGTTTTGAAACCTTCACTGTATGCACCCTCAGCAGGGGACCTGCCAGCACGCAAGCTCTTAAGCGCATACAGCAACAAGCTTGTGAGTGCGCTTTGACACGTGCCAGCCTACCGTGCTTCTATTGCATACAAATCATTCCTGTACCAAAATAGCAGCACACTAATGCCTTGTACCTTCACCTCCTTTCGGACACCTACGTAACGAACGCAGGATCTCGACCCAACAGATCCGTGATTTGACTACTTTGCTTTTTCGAGCTAAGACAGACCAGACAGGGACTCACCCTTTGGCAAGTCCTCTGGTTTTATCACAGGTATGAAGTTTCCACCAACATCTGCTTCTGCTGCAGCTCCCCTTTTCTCTTCTTTGGTGTTGGATGCAGCCCCCTTCTTGTCTTCTTTCGTATCGGCTGTATGACACAGCTTGAATGTTGTGTCAGCAGACAGTGCCAGCAGATTCCAAAGCAAACATGGGCAACACCAAAACAATACCAGCAGGTTCCGCAGCTGCCTTGACATTGCGCTTCCTACAACCGGCCACCTCACGAAGTCGCAACGTTCTTTTGCACGTTAAGCGTTTGCTGCGGTGTGCAACTTGAAAGGCACAGCGAGTGCGCACGCGAGCATGCAGCGTCTGGTTGGCCCACGTGATGTGACAGCGCACTTTGCGCAGACATGTTGAAGAGCTCTAGAATAGCAGACTCAAAGACGCTTCTGCAATGACGTATATGCGCGCAGATGCTGGAATGCTGCAGCGCTAGGGAATGTCAGGTCGACATTTTTGACCGTTAGTCACAACAGCACGGGGATTTAGTAAGACGATCGTGGGTTTATGAAGCCAGAGCACTACTCTGGTTTGCAGCCGCTGCGCCCACTGCGACAAAAAACGTTTTGCGCTTCTAGCACATTAGGCGCGAGCCGGTGACGTCGAGCGCAACGCGCGCCCATCAGCGAGGCGTTCGGTTTTCTGTCTCTTTTGTCACGTTTCGTTATCGTATGAGCAAGGCGATCACTTGCGAGTTCTTGGAGGCATACTCCATGCAGCAGGAGCTGATGAGTTGAGAAGGTCGCCAAATTAGTAGGGCAGCACCACGATATCAGCACTGCAGCCAAGCTGAGTGAGTAGGCAAGCGCCGAGGTTGACCGCAAGTCACGCCGGCGGGGCCTGTGCATCTCTGGGAAGTTTGCAATTGCGCCGCCTTGGCCAGTCCACATTCAGTTTCAGGCCTGCTGAGCCCCTCCCTGCAGAACCTCACCTGACAGCCACCTCAACAAGCCCTTGCAAGCAAAAAGTTTGCGTAAGTTTTGGTCAGTGTATGGAAGCTGAGGAAGAAGTCGTCTCTATCAGGTGAAATGCAAAGTGTGACACCGGATCATGTGCGCTGACTCATATGACTGCCCATTCATTTCATCCTTGGCGTACCAGCCAAGGTGCAAACTAGTTTGCAAGGTGAATTGCAATTCACCTTGTGCATATTAAGGAGACTGACTTCACGCAGCTGGCTAGAGCTGCTGTCAGACACTGTACACGCTGCATCCTGTCTGCTAGCATTGCAACAACAACTGCCAGCACAATCATTGCTGAGGTATGATGGCTTGCTTCCTGTAGGCTGGTGTATGGAGGTGACAATGATACAGAGAGGGAAGTCAGGATCAGCTGTCCAGATGCGACTGGCCTTGGCTGTGATGTCACAAGGATGCTGCTGGACTTCGGGCTGCGAATAGTGCATGGAGACATGTCAACAGATGGCAAATGGTGCTTTCTCATATTCAGGGTGCGTTAGCAATATGTTTGACTGCCCACACTCTGGTTAGTGCGGTAGCCCTGTGGGGCAGGCCTTGATACAGTGGCTAGTGCTGGGGTAGGCCCTTGATCGGGTAGGCCCCTTGACTGGGCAGGCCCTCGGAGGGATAAGCCCTTCGTGTAAAGGGCCCTTGGTCGGCTGTGGCCTTTTCTGGGGTTGACCCCTAATGGGGATTAGCCCTTGATGTTTAGCGCCCTTGGCAGGGTAAGCCTGGGTGGGGCAGACCCTGACAGGGTAGCCTGTTGGTGGGGTCGGCCCCTTGGTGGGGTGAGTCTTTGGTGGGGTGGGTCCTGGTTGGACTGGGCTTGTGCTGGAGTGCACCCTCGGGGACCCTCGGGGGTCAGGTCCCTTGGTGGGGAAGGCCCTCAGTGGAGTGGGTTCTTTGTAGGGCAGGCCCTAGTGAGGTAGATTTTTGGGGTAGGCTCACACACATGAGATAACATGCATACACGCTGAATGTGCACCTGAGGAGTGTGACATTGACCCAGTTGTTGTGCAGGTCGCGCTATGCTGCAGTGTGCCAGCTCACTGGCTGTTGCTCAAAACTCGGTTAGAGAAGATCTGCCCTCGGAGCCAAGGGGCACAAGCCCTATGGCGCTGGAACAGCCGAGGGCAAGAGCCCCTGCAGCACCCCTTCCTGCTGCAAGTCACCTCCTACAATCGTGAAGGCGTGCTGCACGGTGAGTGGTGAGATTGCCTTCTATGCCCCCACCCTCTGTGTCACCCCTCTCCTCCCCCCCCATCCCCCGTTCTCCCCGGGGTGCGTGCTGCATGTTGCATGGTGAGACTGGTACCATGCTCCCAGCGTCTCCCCCTCTCTATTGTGACAACCCCCAGCCATGCCCCCCCCACCGCCCCAGCCGCCGCCCCCCCCCCCCCCCCCACCACCTTTGGGGGTTGCACTTTCATGCATTACTCCTGCTGACTGCTGCACTCTCGTTGCTGCTGGTGCTGCTACCAGAGTGTAGTGCCCAGGTCCAAACGAATGCGTTCCGACATCAAGCCTTGGTGCAGCATGGCTTGTCTGCAATCACCTCGGGTATTCTTTCATGCCAGGTCAAGCTCCCTCATGAGTCCCCATCAGCGCCATAGTGAATATGTTGAACACCCATGAATCTTGATTGAGCATTTTCAAGGGCTGGTGGTGCAGATGTGATGCATGTGCTGTGGGAGGCTGATGTGGCAGTCTTCAAAGCTCACATCACCACAGGCCCCAGTGACAAGGTCCTCGACCTCTTCTGGATCTATGACAACAAGAAGGAGCTCCCAGACAACCATAGGTCAGCCCACATCCCTGGTCCCCTCATCAAACCAGTCCTCTCACAGTTCCCCCCTCTTCCCCCTACTCCCCCCCCTGACTGTAGCTTGGCCATGCTGCAACTGCTCTTTATGCATTACTTTTGTCCCTGCCCTGGATCTGACTATTTGCAACTGCTCTTTACCTTCCCCTACCTGATCATCGAATGCCATGACTGCGTCAGTGTTAAGGGTGTGCAGGTTGCACAATTTTGGCAAAAGAAACTTTTTATGTGTATTTCTAGCTCATCATGAGCACAAAGGCGTTAGTAGGATAACTTCATAACACACTCTCATGCTTATCAAGGTGGTACACATGTACTATATTGATACTGATCTGTGACATGCCAAATGTGCTTGTTACACACCACAGTAGTCTTCTTGCATTTGTAAATGCTTGACGCTGATTACCATATATACACTCTGTCTCGCTGGATTGCAGATGGATGCTAAGTTCATGCACATCAAGCAATTGTCACCATTTAATGTGCGTGAGTCTGGCATCTATCTGCAATTCAGCGAGACAGAGTGTATACTGTATATACGGTAATCGACAGCAATGAGTCAGTATGTATGTAACATGCAGCATATATGATCAAGCAGTACTATACATCAATTCAACTACAGCATGTTGTCTGTGACAGCTACGCTTCACAATCATAGGTCAGTATAGGTCAGTACAGGTCAGTATGTGACTGTTGACTCACAATCAGTTCTTACAATACAGCTACGTTGTGAGAGTAGGTCCAGTGTGTGTGGCAGGGTATTACAGATCTGTGATCTTGTGAAGGACTGTGTGGGACAGCCAGATGCAGAGTGCAGTATCAGCCCTGCCCCTCCAGACTCCTGTGCTGAGGACTCCACCTCCACCATCTTGAAGCGGTGTGCCTGCAAGGATGCCAAGCCGGCTGCCTCCCTGCGCAACATCATGTCCCACAGGAAGAGGAAGAGCAGCAACAGCGTGCAAAGCGATCTGAGCTCCTGGCAGGGTAGCCAAAGCGATGAGCATGGGCAGGGTCGAGAGGAGGTGCAGGTATGGGAACAATGTTGTTTTGTAGGGCTTGGATGCTGGGTTTAAAGTCGATAACCAGAGGCGTAGGTATGAAACAGTGTGTGTCTCTTGTTTCTGTGGCTTCTGTAAGGTGCATCCTTTGATGTTTTGATGTGCTACACAGTGCTGTTTAACCAGTGTATATGGTGGAGTCTGTTTGACTATTTGTTGCAGGCATAGTCTTTGCAAGTGCATGTTGAAGGGACGGTCAAAACAGTAAGCATGGCCTCTCTGTCAGACCTCCTCATTCCTGGCAGCATCCTGCTGTCTTGCTTCTGCCTATGCTGATGCAATGTGTGTAGCATGGACACAACTGGTTTCACTGGTGTGCACTATGAGCAGGCAAGCTTTGATATGGCCATTGTGACTATTGCTTTTGTTGCTGCTGTGTGCAGGTGGCCATTGATAACAGCACAACGCCAGCATACTCGCTGATCAACATTGTTTGCAAGGACCGCAAGGGCTTGGTGTACGACCTCATGCGCACAGTGAAAGACATGTGTACGCGTCGCATACGGCAAGGTGCTGGTGCGCCGGGACTACATGTGTGAAGCTGACCTCTTTGTGCAAGAGGTGGACGGCTTCCAGATAACAGAGCAGTAAGCGCTCTGCCTAGATGCATGTATGTCACTGGCATTGCAGCATCAAGGATCTGTAAATGTGCAGCAACAAAGCCGCTATTTAGGCGCAGGTAGCACACGACGTAGCACACGCGCACTATTTGCTTGGTGCCAATGTGTGTTGTGCATTGTGTCAAAGCAGCTTGAGTCATGTGGGCTTGCATACAACAGAGCATCTCATTGCCATGTTTAGAACACCAAGACGCGCTTGATATTGTTGATGCATGTGTTCTTGCCGCTGAGAGTTCTGGGGCAATCTGCGCAAACTGCATTGAAGGCACAAGGCTTTTGACATGCACCTACCTAGCTCACTACCATGAGGTGCAAGTTGTCAATAGTGACAACACGACTGTACACTGTAAGGATCTGCATGTCAGACCATGCTGGAACGACTACATGCACCCTGCCCATATCTAGCTACTTGTGACCTGCAAAGCATTAAGAGTATTGTAGCTGCTCTTGCAGTAATGATAACTGCCCAGTCAAAATCATAACATTGTTCTTAAGAGTGATCGCCTCATGATCATCATCCTAATACTGGTTAACAATACTGGTAGTGTTCTAATCTCACTTTTGCTGCTGTTGCAGGGAAGCCCAGCAGGAGCTGGTTGAGCGTGTGAAGCAAGCAGCAGCGCTGCCGGTTGTGATCTCCATCAAGGATGTGTACGATGAGACCTGCACTGAGCTGCTGGTTTTGGCCAACCTGGACAGTGGAGCAAGGGGCCGTCCCAGAGTGACATACGATGTCACAGCTGCCCTGAATGCTATGCAGCTGTGTGTCTTCATGGCAGACGTATATATTGAGTCGCCTGTCGGCGATGTTGAGCAACGTCCTCAAGAACTGCATCGCTTTTTGGTGCATTGCAATGATGGCTGCCGCTTGCGCTCTGCTGCAGAGAAAAGGTGACCCTTGTTGCACTGCTTTGCCACTCTGCAGGGTATACTGCCTGATCCATAGTGTATGGGTTCAAGCTTGTGCATTGCACTATGCCTTTGTTTGTGTCTGCTGGCATCCAGTTGCTCATGTGTCAGCCACACCTGGCTACTTGAGTGCTGCATTGTGCTGTGCTGAGCTGCAGTGAGAGGCACTGTGCTGTTCTGCATCAACCACAGCAGAGAACCAACTTCCCTAAACAAATGAACTGAAGCTCCCTGACCAAGCTGTTCTCTGTCATGACAACGTCTGCAAAACGAAGTGTTTCTGCAGTCTGTGGCTCCTGTCATGACAACGTCTGCAAAACGAAGTGTGTCTGCAGTCTGTGGCTCCTGCCACGCGCCAAGCATTTATTGCAGCTGCAGGTCAATGTATGAGTGCGTGCACGCTTCTCTGACTGGCACAGAGCTGGTGTCGACCCCTTTTCCTGCACAGCTCTCAGATCCGGCAAAGAAACGAGAGCTGCAAGCTGTCCAGCCCAAAGCAGGCGGACAACAATTTCGACGTTGGAAGTGGTGACTTCGACACTTACATTTCCCGGTGGAACCCGTCTTCAGGCTGACAAGAAGGGGTTCACCACTGACATGCAAGGACACTGCTGTACTTAGATAAAAGCCGTTACTCTAGACCACTTTCTCCCCTTATAAAAGTGAAGTTGCCGCGTTGACTCGCATCAAGCCGGGCAGTACGGCTGGCCGGTCAGAGGTTCCAACGTGTACTTACGTCGTTTTCTTCGTGCCGAAGCTCAGCACCCTGAGACATTTCACTTCACTTGTTGCGGAGCAAATGTGAAGAAGAAGAAGAAGAAGAATTTTACAAGCTGTGTAGTGCTTTTGGCTTTCGCTGCTCCGGTGACTAAGCTAGTCCACATGAGTCATTACAAGGAATGTCGGTTCGCCCAGCAACCGGCGCGGGCTGCATGAAGCAGTTCAGTCTTCGCTGTCTGCACCCGACCGTACCCAACGCAGCCCAAACATTGAGAAACGATGATTGTTGCTACGCAACGGGCGGTCGCTGGTGTTTTACACGTCAACGTGCATGCTGCTTGAAGTCGTCTCCGCGAGGCAGTTCCCGTCACCAAATAGCCTGCATTAGCTGCCGCTGGCTGAGTCACAAATTAGTATTCACACGATGCCGACGGGACGGCGTCCGAGGTTGTGCTGCGCCATCGTGACCCTTCTTGTATGCATCTGCGCATGCTTTGACGTCACTTGTGCTCAGGTACTGTACGGCTCATCGTTACTCCCAAATGCCTTTTATGAGGCTCGCAAGCAATCATAATAGCTGTCTTGGTTGAGTGCTCACCACCGCGTTCACCACACCTAGAGATGCCCCTTCTTTTCGCCCACTCCGTGTCAGTCGCTGTGCAGACGGAGCGTATCTATAAGCAAGCCAACATCCCACGGCGAAGGCTTGCACAAGCGTGTCCAGCCGGTATGTCACGCTCCTGCTATCAGCTCGTCGGTGTCGACCTGCTAGCCCTGCACAGACTTTCCGCTTACACTGGGGGGAGAAGGGGGGGGGGGGGGGGGGGGCTGTATATGCTTGTTGAGCCAAGCATGCTCACCCTTGCTGTGCTGTCAAGCAGGCTACACACTTGCCTGTAAGCTGCTTGCACAGCAAGTGTGTAGCCTGACCATCATGCACCCTGCATTGCCTCTTAGTGCTGCAACAATTGCTGGTTCAGCATCCACCATCATATTGATCTGTTCTGACACCATTGTGAGCCTCACACACAAGCACTACAGTAGATACACATATCAGTCACATCTTGAACAGCAGGCAAACCAATCGTCACCCAGCATACCTGTTGAGGGACAAGCAGTGTATCAAGACATCCTATCTTTGATCTTCCGACAGGACCCCAAAGTGAAAGGCATTGTTTGCTTGTCACACAAGCAAAGCTGCGTCATCTCGTGCCTGTCTCAGCATGACTCACGACCTACAGGTATGCCAACTCTGAGCCATGAGCTTGTTGCTTGTTGGTTGAGTTGTTGTTTGTGTGCAGGCTGCCCAGCATCTTATGAAAATCTTTCTACTGGCGGTCAAAGATTGGTGTGCGCCTGCCCCCCGCCACCACCCTCACCTCCCTCCCCTCCCTCCCCTCCAAACCCTCCGCCTATACCACCGCCTCCACCACCTTCACCCCCTCCTCCTTCACCA
Organism: Asterella californica; assembly: GCA_036924285.1. Taxonomy (NCBI): domain Eukaryota; kingdom Viridiplantae; phylum Streptophyta; class Marchantiopsida; order Marchantiales; family Aytoniaceae; genus Asterella; species Asterella californica. Next base: position 35,073 of record JAYKYS010000062.1, read on the forward strand.
CCTCCGTCTCCTCCACCCTCTCCTCCTTCACCTCCCCCTCCACCACGCCCTCCGCCCTCTCCGCCCCCTCCGCCTCGACCCCCCTCCTGTGGTGGTGGGCATGGGGCCGCGGTTTGCCCTCCTCCCCCTGCCCCTTCTCCGCCTGCTGCAGCCACTTCCCCACCCCCCCCAGCAGGTACCCCCTCGCCCACCCCAGCTGAAAGCCTTGCGCCTACGACTGCAGCCACCCCCTCACCCACCCCAGCAGTCACCCCCGCGCCTACCACAGCAGCCACCCCCCTACCTACCCCAGCCGACACCCCCTCACCCACCCCAGCAGTCACCCCCTCGCCTACCCCAGCTGACACCCCCCTCGCCTACCCCAGCAGGCACCCCCTCGCCTACCCCAGCAGACACCCCCGTCGCCTACCCCAGCAGACACCCCCCTCGCCTACCCCAGCAGACACCCCCTCGCCTACCCCAGCAGACACCCCCCTCGCCTACCCCAGCAGACACCCCCCTCGCCTACCCCAGCAGACACCCCCTCGCCTACCCCAGCAGACACCCCCTCGCCTACCCCCAGCAGACACCCCCTCGCCTACCCCAGCAGACACCCACCTCGCCAACCCCAGCCGACACCCCTTCGCCTACCCCAGCTGACACCCCCTCCACCGACCCCAGCTGCCACCCCCTCGCCTACCCCAGCTGACACCCCCTCACCCACGCCTTCACCCACAGATGCACCCACCCTCTCAGCTGCTCCGGGGAGCCACCCCTGCACCTTCACCTCCACCTCCACCTCCACTCCCACCCCCACCCCCACACTCCTTCACCTCCCATGCCACCCCCACCTTCACCTCCCATCCCACCTCCGCCTCCTCCACCTCCCATTCCACCCCCACCCCCACCGCCAAGCCCACCCTTTCCTTCACCCCCACCTCCATTCCCATCCCCGCCCCCCGCCCCCTGCACCCACCGCAAACCCTGGGGGATCTGGCACCTCAGACCCCCCAGCTGCCAAAGCAGCTGTGGCCCAACCAGTGGTAGGCTTCACCACATACATGACTGGTGTGGATGCAAGTACCATTGCTCTGCTGAACAACATCATGGGCAACTTCAGCCAGTCCATCACAGATTTCACAGCACCTGTCGATGTGGACATCAAAATCCTTCAAGTGGGTGGCTTTGGGCAGCAGTCATTTCAGCTGGCTCTCACCAGGACTCTTCTACAGGTGATTGTGCTGCCGCTGTAGTAACCATGGCTGCTGTCACATGATGGGGGGCAGGGGGAGGGGGTTAGATCGGAAGGGGGGTGGGGGGGGTGACCAGGTTTGGGAAGCATGATTGCTGTCAGACAGTGGTCGAGCTGTGGTGCACACCTGGTGCCAAGTTTGTGTGTCTGACATCTGTGTGTGCAAGACATGTTGCCCTGAAGAGCAGCATCAATGGAGACTGCCACGCAGTTTGCTGTACATGGCTTTCATGACACTCACAGCATGTATGTGTGCTAGAACCTGGAAAATGAGAAGCAGCTGATCATCAATTGTGTTGCGCACACTATGTAGGCAAGAGTACACACACTGTAACATGTCCTGCTTGCATACCAACACATCAACATTTGTCCTTCTGCAGGTGGACACCGTCTTGTTGGACACTGAGGTCACATTCCCTGACACAGCTGGCAGCGAGATAGCTGCTGCTGCAGCTGCCAGCCTGAAAGAGCACCCTGTCGTCCAACCCACGCCAGGTGTACACTGCCTCAGGAGCTGCTCTGCTAGCTTCTGCTGTGGTGGCAATCAGTAACGTCACCCAGACTTCGAGTCTTCCTGCGCCAAAGCCGCCCGCTCAGATTCCCCCAGGACCTGCTCCTGTGCAGTACCTGCTCAAGCAGAACCTGGTACGCCTGCTTCTGAGTCCAGCAGCCTGCAATTGGTAGTCTTTGTTCACTTGTTGCTTCGTGGACTCACTGAAGCCTTTGCCCCTCTTTCTATCTCCTGCCCCCCCCCCCCCACCCCCCCCAGGGGGTAAATATGGGCAGTATGTATTCTTGCTACACCGCAGCCTTTTTGCCGCCCTTGGGGGTGATGCACTTCCTGATGAGGGCCTTATCAACCTGATTCGTGATGCATTCATAGCACGACTGGAAATGTAGGCATCCACACCGGCTTCTGCCCACCACTTTGCCAAGACGGCAGAATGCTAGCCCTGTGAGGCACCTGTTGATCACTTGATAGCAATGCTATAACGAGGTAGAGGGGGTCCATGGGGTAAGTGATGTGCCCCCCCCCTTTCCCCCCATCTTTTTTCAAAGTGACTGGTGCAAGACGTGGTTTGGCAGTTCTGCCAGAGCCAGGTTGTGAACAGCACTATATGGAAACACAGGAAAGGCTTTCAAGCCTGTGAGCTAGTTTGGACAGCAACATCAGAATGGGCATGACACACTATTGCTGCTTGTACCTTTGGGGGATTGCACTTTCGTATATGTAGTAATTATACTCCACGGTTGCCCCTACAGTCCTCATCAGCTGTCTGCATGATTCTGAGCTGTGTCAGGGGGCCAGAAACAGGTTTGGATAAATGCTGCTAACAAAGGGGTGCAAGCACTGCCACTCAACTGCATCTTCATGCTTACTATGTTATAGCTGCATCTTGTAACTATAAGTGCATGTTTGCAGCTGCATCTCCAACACTGCATCTTTGACACTGCGTCTTCATCACTGCATCTTTGTCACTGCATTTCTTTCCAACAGCAGCTTTGTGCATGGTCATTGCGTTTGCTCAGCTCAGCTCACCACCATCAAATCCTGCTGACAGCGGCATAAGCAGAAGACAAAGGTACAGAATCTTACTACAAATTTGTGATGTCAGGGGCCATGCAAATTTAGATTTGGCAATGCCATGAGGAGTAGTCACAACGAGTCAGCTGGTGTTATCTCTGCACAGGTATGCAAGCTGAAATCCTGAGCAGTGTGCTACAATTCTTCACCTTCTCCTTCTTGGGCTCTTGAGATAAGAACAATGCTTTGCTCGAGTGCACCTGTGAAAGCAGCTACATTGCAGAGCCATGACAATCAAGCACCACCCCAAGGCTGCTTGAAGACCAAAGGGCTATGTGGGAAGCCTTCAACCCTTTGCATTGCAATGCACAGCATGTATCATAATGTTAGCGGGCTCACACCTTTTCTTGGCTGCATGCAGGGCTGTGTACTCACTAACGACCCCGCCTGTGATCCCAATCTGTAAACGCGTACCTGTGACGCCACTTGTCACCCCCCTTGTGACCCCACACTGTGACCCCACCTGTGACTCCACCTGTGACTTCACCTGCCACTCCACACTTGTGACGCCACTCCTGACCCCCCTTGTGACCCCACCTGTAACCCCCACTTGTGACCTCACTCGTCACCTTACAAATGACTCCACCTCTGACCCCACCTGTCGCCCCACTTGTGATTGTCTTGTGACCCTACTTGTGTGCTTGCAGACTTGTGACCCCACTTGTGTTGCAACCCCAGCCAGCAGCAGGAAGCTGCTGGGGTTAGCCTTGTCCCCCATGGACATCCATGAGCGATGCTATGCACGACAAGTGGCAGTCGCTGGTGGTGTGAGCGTGGGCAGGGAAGAAGAAGACAATTGACTGACAGGCCATGCTGCACAAGCTCTGTCCAGGTGACTTGCCAATCGATGTACTGCCATCTGCATTGCTTGTAAAGCAAAGATAGTGACACAGAGACAGACAAACGAAAGATGATGCTATCTGGCAGCTGTATCAGGGATAGCTTGGGAGAAAGCCCTTGTAGGTTGAGACGTAGGGGTCACTGTTGTTTGTTGCTGTTTTGCCCTGGCTGCTTCTGGGTTTGGGGGCACCCTTTGTGATGTCCAGTGGCAAGGACAACTCATTTGGCTTTTCTATCTTCAGATTAAGCCTGAGTATTAACTTCCCTGAGCTGAAGCAGGTGTTGCATGTGTCCAAGCAGCTACAATACAAATATCTGGTGCTGCAAAGATGCAGAGTTGGCCTGCCACATGTGGTTTTTGTGACAAACCATTTGTTGCTGCCCAACTGCTTCACTCTTTTGTTGTTTGGCCCCGCTGTACAGAATGGCAGAGCAACCTTCGGCTTGTAGCAAAGCCATTGAAATGCTATCTTCAGCCTTTGAAAAGCACAATGAGCAGCAGCTGCTCCTCAGCAGATCTTGAGCATTGTATGCACAACCTGCCTTGTTCATACCTCCAAGGCTCCAGAAGTGCGTCTGTTCCTGCCTCTTCCCCTCCCCTCTTCATGGCAACCCTCAAAAGCTGTGGCCCAAGGGCTGCAACCAGCCATTCATTGCTTGTGTGCTGGTAAGACCAGTCAGTGACACATACTGCCCAAGACGAGGTGGATCTACTGTATTGCACCCGAGCTTGGCGTCACCTTCCCTGTGGCAGATCCCCATTCTAGTTGTGCGTAATGAAGCAATGGTGGTCGGTTTGCAGGGGGATGGGTCGCAGCAGCAGTGCCACCCCCTGCCACTGCCAGCAAAGGCAAGAGCAGTGGTATCGTCATTGGCATTGGAGTGGCTGTTGCAGTGGCGGTTCTAGGTGAGCCTTATTCTGCTAGGTCTTGAGTATCATGATTGATGGAGGGACGCGGGGGCCATGGGGGGGAGCGAGGGCGGGGCGTGGTGTTGATGATGGGGGTGCAGGGGGGAGGTGGGGTAGACTCTGATGACTGCACCCCTCCGAGCGATTTTCATGCCTGGGGTCTTGCCGCATGCAGCATGCATAGCATGTGTAGACTGAACTTTGTTCCTGGCCACCTGTGCGGGGGAAAGGGAAAGGATGAGTATCAGGAAGAAGGACAGGTGTCGACAAGGTCAGCGTGCAAGAAGGTCATTACTTGCTGCAGTAAGCTGACACCTTCTTCTCCATCAGAAGCTGACAGGCACTTTGGCTTGTTTGCTAAGAGCTTGACCATGGCTTAGCAGGATCGATACTGCCTGTAGGTGACACCATACAAAGGTGAAGCTGTACATTGGCAGGACGCATAGCAGTGTATAGGATAAGGCTATACTTTAAGAATTTTAAGCAATGCAGTAGACATGGCTGTTATCGTTTTGCAGCTCATTGGCTGTGTTGGCTCATTGCAATATTCAAGAATCAGTCAAGCCTGGCCATGTAAGACAATAATATCCGTGATTCCTTTTTCTGTGACCCGGAAACACCGGCCAAAACTGATGGAATGAGTGACTGCTGTAGGCCTGCTATACCTGGCATACCACTTCAGCTTGTGTGCCAAGCTGCTCTCAAGCAACGTCTACAGATCTTCAACAGAGGTGAGCTTCATCTTGACAACCTTTCTGAGCCTTGGTGCAGACTCTGCGCCGTTATAAAGCTTTGTGCAGATACATGCCTGCTGCTGTGTGCTACAATTCTCATATTGAACGTCTGGAGAGTGACCTGTCTATCAGAAACTTGCTGATAATACCACTGACAACAGCATGATCAGTGTGTTAGCAAGGCTACATGCAGATGTGCTGTTGTCAGACTCTTGATAGAAGCTGCTACCTCAACACAAGCGTCTGCCTAGGGTCTGATGATGTCGTGTCTGTATGTAGCGTGTCGTAAATGCAACCGTAACCATGTGCATAGCAAGCAAGCACACACACACAGCAGGATGCGGTGCTGCTGCAGGACTCACATCCCTCTGTGTGTGTGTGCGCGTGTGAGTCCTGCAGCCTCACCATATCCATTTGTGTGTGTGTCTGTAACTCCAGGTTGTACCTTGGCCCCAGCACAACCCCCCAGGGCCCAGGCCCGGCCCTAGCTATATGTTTAGGCCAAGTGGGAATCCTGAGCTGTATCTCAAGCGTCACCCCCCTATGGGTTCACTGGGGCGGGGGGGCCCAGCAGTGTGTGTGCAAGACCTGCCCCGCCTTGTCAGAGCATAGCTCTTGCCAGGCTACATGGCACACTTCTGCAGATTGCAGCAGGTTTGAACAGCTGCTGTCTGTGCTCTGCTAGGTGTGAAACAGTGTGTTCCTGCAATGTGCAACTGCAGTATGTCTTTGCAAAGTGCGTCTAGATGCACAACAATGTATGCCCTCGTGGAATTTCTTAGTCTGGGTGTGTTATACTCTTGCCTATCCTGAGGTATTGACTTTGCTGGTCACCAGCAACTGCACAGCGTCAGGGCTTTTCATGGATCATGCTTGCATGCCTGTTTGTCATATAACCTGTTAGAGAGGGCGCAAGCATCTGTCCGCCTGCCTTTTCTGAGCTCATTTGGCAGCTCCAGCATTTCAGCTCTTTTGCTGCTATAGTGATAACCCCTGGTCACATGGTGCAGGAGGAAGAGTACCGGAGGAGGCAATTTGCTGAGATGGGCAGGACAGCATCAGGCAATCTGGCACACGGCTTGCAAGCTGATGAGGGCTTGGTAGGCAGCAGCAGCATAGAGGCAGCCGACCTTGCAGGCAGGCAAGGCACCCTGGGGACAGGCTACTTTGATACTGCTGGCAACTGGCAGACTTATGACCTGGATACTATTCCTGCTGTCAACGATACGGCCGCAGAGGCTCCTGTAGAGATGTAAGGCCACATGCACGCTTGCCTGTTGTATTACACTGTCATACCATCGGGGTCAGGCAGATCCAATGCAGTGCAATGCAGTGCAGTTCATGAGCTGTTATGCTTGTCATCCTGTAACATTATTGGAAGGGCTGTGCATTGGAACTGTCATCCTGTACAGTTATTGGAAGGGCTGTGCATTGAAACTGACATGACTGATGATATTTGCATAAGACTCTCTCAGCCGGCATCGCAGTATGTTGGCATAAACTACTGCATAGCTGTTTTTGAATGCACAAGCTGTTTTGAGATGTCAGATTTGCTGAAACAGAATGCGGCTGAATTCTCATGTACACAAGCCTTGCTGCCTGACATCAAGGTAAGTGCGCAGTTGGGCACATCAAACAACCAACTTCATGCCTGATGCAGCTATTGCATTTGCAAGCACTGAAGGAATTTGTGCATGCAGGGCGCCTGCTCTGGAAGCACCAAGACAGAGCATGTTAGCTTCAGTTTTTGGCAACTTGCGGCACAGCATCTTTGGGGCAGTAGAGGGCAAGGATCAGGTGTGAAGCTTACTGTTTTCACTGTGTTGCTGACTTGTGCAAAGAGATACATTTGCTTTGCACGAGGAAGAGTGCACCTCCAAACTCCATAGTGAGACCCTGATGGTGTTTCATCAGACTGTGCTGCAAACCTCAAGCATTGCTACGTTTGTATACACCTTCAAGTCAAGTTGAAGTTGAAGTTGATGGCAAGATGAAGAGCAAGCCATTCACTGCTGTTATGTGTCTGGATATCTACAGTGTTGCTCTGCATCAGGAGCACTGTGCACATTCGCGTAGTACTGGACTGGCAACCAACTGGTGCTGTTGGTATCCTTGATGTAGCCCTTGGCCTGCAGGGGCCATCCTGAGGACAGTGAGCGCTCTTTTGACCCCCTTTTCCCACCTGAGGAGACTCAGGTGACAGACTTCAAGTCAGCTTTGCCACAGTACCAGGGTGTTATGGCCGACTACATGGCGCGCATAGAAGCTGGCAAGCGAAGAGCTGAAGCCCTCGAGATGCGCAAGCAGCATCTACATGAAGAAGCAGAGGTGGAAGCCAGTGCAGCGTCTGCATCGATTGTTGCTGCAGCGGCGATAGCGCCAGCGGACGAGGATGTCGGATCTTCACGACCACATTCTGGCCCACAGGGCATGCTAGCGGATTACATGTCCACTCTCGAAGCTGCTCGAGAAATGCAGGAGCGACGGGCCGCTGCCAGGGGAAAGCAGGCCCAGGCAGTCATCCCTGACCTAGATATGAGTGACATCAACAGGCCAGGCTCGGCCTCTCTTGACATTGAGCTGAAGCCAGAGGTGTCACGAGGCGTCAACACTCAGCTAGCACACCTGGCAAGGGTAGCGGCTGAGCTTAAGGACTTGGCAGGCCACGTAGGGCAAAGAGCTGAAGGCAAACAGCTTGCTAAACCGGAGCCTAGGAAAACAATCCTAGGCATTCGCAGCATCCGCTTACCTCAGGAGCCCTCTTCAAGTGCAGCTGTGCAGCCAGGAAGTCAGCCATTAAATCTGGAGGACTTCAGCTCAGAGTCTGCAGAGGGTGTACACTTCAAATCGCACTAAAATAAGTCATTTGGTGACTTTCTTTTAGACAGATAGCAAGCATTATGTCCAATCGATATCATACTGTTGTCCACATGTCAAACTCGGTCTAATGTCTTGTTTGTCTGCAGCAGAGTGTGTGTGGTTGCTGGTGCATGAGCAAAGCTACAGCTCGACCTCGATGTTCAAGTTTGAGCTGAGCGTGATCCCTAGTACGATCGATAACACGTAGCTGTGCAGTCAAGTTGTAGCCGTCCAAAGTATTTGACATACGTCGACTTGAAGCAATGTAGCATCTTATACTGCATTACGTGAGAAAACCATAAGGGTTTCAAACATCAGGATCCAATTTGGAAAAAGATCCTGCAATTCAGATGTCAGATGCAATGATATCGGCACGATTATGGCGATACAGATGCCACCTGTTGCTGCTTGGCTATGCAGAGCCACTACCAAGCTAAACTGCCATCAAATATTCTAAGGCTTTTGATAAGCAGCCACAGCATACTGAGTTCGACAGGAAAACCTAGTGGGAACCAGCCCCTGCTTCGATATCCACAGCATTTATGCAATGTCTAGACTGCAAGCAGGATCTGCATTCACTGTTTACTATTCATCATCACTTTCAAACTTAAAAGAATTGACATTGTTGTCAATGAGACCCCCTTTGTATGAGCCACGTTTCTTCTTGGTTTTCTCGTGCCGAAAGTCTTTGCCTCTCACCTGTACCATTGCAACATTGCATGAGCCACTGTGTGTGCTGGCAGGCTGAATCTACAGCACCAAAAGATGGCCAAAGCAAATGCTGTCAAACACAGTTGATGAACTACCTGAAACATGTTATCACAGCAGACTAGACCATGATAAGTGGCTGAAGCACAGGTGGTGCAGGCAATGGCATGTGTTCCCAGTCCAGAGCATAACTAACCTGCAAGAGTGTTTGAGAAGCTTTGGCACCCCAGCCAGAGCTACCAAACTTGGCTTCATATGAGTTGTCCCAAGCGCCCTTCTTGCCAAGCCATTCGTCATCATTGACCCTTTTGAATGCTCTTGCCCCAGTGGGGCCCTTCGCAACAGCCCTTCCAGACTCTGTCCTTTGCATCTCTGCTTCAGGCCCAGAGCCTGCCTGCTTGTCAGCAGATGCGGCCTCGATTGAAGCTGCTGGAACAACTACCACATCAGGGGACACCATGACAGCAGGGACCATCATGCCTGTGGGCGCATCAGGGACTACAGTGTCTGGCCCTGAAGCTGCTTTCTTGGACTTCTGCAAGGGCACAAGACGCTTGTTGCACGCAATGCTAGAAGCCTAAGTGACATGAGCATCAAAGCTGGCTTAGGCTGACATGTCACTGTCAAGGTGCAGTGCATGCAACCACTGCTGAGGGCATGTACTGACCCAGGCATGCCATACTGATACTTGTCAAGACAATCTGTGATGAATGCAAATGACAGAAGATGCAACATGTGTCTGCTGCCATAACCAACAAAGCTTTGAATCTGACCTTCTTCTTGGGCTTGATAGCTGAGTCACCATTGGCAACAGCAGGACTGCCAAGTGACACATCCCCATTGGGTACAACAGCTGCTGCTGATGCTGGGCCCTCACTACCGATAGCATCTCTCTTACGTTTCTTGCTGTTCTTGTTTTTGCTATCTGGCACACCCTCAGCTGCTAGCTCAGACTGAGATACAATTGCAGCTGCCGCTGTTTCAGGGTCTGCTTTTCGGCCCTTTTTTTTTTTCTTTGCGGCCAGAGGTTCAAAAACAATAGGCACAGCAGCTGTGTCAGAAACGACTGGTGGTGGTGCCTGTGCAGCCTTAGCCTTTTTGCTGCTCAAGGCAGCACCAAGAGCAGCTGCAGGTTCCTCAACAGCCGTGATTGTGGCTGCAGTTTCAGTGTGCTTTGCCTTAACCTTTTTCTTCTTCTGCTTGGACTTCTCTGTTGCGGCAAAGTTATCAGCAACAGGGACAGGAGTTGGCTCAGGCGCAACAACAGCAGCTTTGTCTTTCTTCTTTTTGGTTTTCTTGGCAGGAGCAGGTGCAGCAACTGCCTCTGTCTTGCTCTTCTTTTGTTTTTTGGTTTTCAAAGGTACCTGCACAAACGCAGAAAGCATCAACAGCAATTGCCAAATACGTCAGATGCTCTGATTACCGTAGTGACCACAACCATTGACGCAGAAATAACTAACTCGAAAATGGTGCGACAGCCACTTAAAGTCCATAAACAATTACCTGAGGATTGCGACAACCATGTAAAATTCATTATTTCCAGAATTAACCATGGTTCTGCATCCATTTGCTTGTTTCAAGTCACAAACAATCATATCTGGTGATGCAGAACGCTTCCAATACCATGCATGAGGGTGCCATGTTATTTGAACCGCCAACTTCACTGCAAATGTCACAAATCAGCTGTACCAACACTGCTATGTAGGACGTGCGACAGCCATTGAAATCATTAAAACAATTCCCAGCAGGGTACGACAGGTCATTAAAAACAACAAATAATTGAAATGGCCAAAAAAATTCATTTTTTTAATTTCTGGGAGCCCACGTCAACAGTTGAAGTCTCAACAGTTATGGTCACTATGGTATGCAGGCTACAGACACAGCAAAATTACACACACTGATGCTGCAACTGACCTGGATGTTGCCAACCTGAGCTGCTGCTGTAGCCCCTTCATCGTTCTGCACCACTAAACTCATGTCATTACATGCACCGCATGCCACAGCACACTGTTGCACAAACGCAGGAGGCTTTGATAGCGAGAACAGATCAGCAATCACCTGCTTTGCCTGTGCAGCCTCAGCCTTACGCTTCTTCTTGGAAGACTTCTTTTCCTACACAGCACAACGTCGACTGTCCAAACCAGATGAATGTATTCCTTCCGCTCCTTCGCCAGGACCTCACACCTCTGGTGGGCTGACGACTGCTGGTTGTGCAGCACGAGCCAGCATGACCGCTCTGGGGAGCAGCATCATGGCGGCCGGGCAGCTAACAGAACTACAACGAGATGGTGCTAGAGATGCAGACCTGCACTGCGGCGGGGGTGGCAGCCGATTCGAGTGGCTGTTTCTGCTTTGACATGTTGTCCAGCGGCCCGAAAGTTCTCTTGAAAAGCTTATGATCGGAAGGTCCAACGGAGCAAGGCTTGTACTCTCGATGCTGCGCTTCCCGTACGTAGGCGTTTTGACGGCGTTTAGGGACAGCTGACGTACAAACTGCTTGCTGAGCTGCAGCAATGTGTAGAGTTTCACCGGTTCGTATTCAGGTGTTGGGTGATCACAAAACTTACCCAGGCCTGACAACACAACACATTTTCTCTGCCCGTGGCGATGGGAGCTCACGGTACCCTCGAGGAAGCGTTGGCAAACGTTGCCAGCTTCGCTACCACCAGTCAAGCAAAGTCCTCGAGCAGCAAGCACAGCAGCAGCAAGTCTAGCAAACACAAAACGCAAAAGAAGCATAAGAGGTCGAAGGATAAAAGCAAAGAGCATAAAAGTTCGCACAAAAAACATAGGAAAAAAGTTGAGGAGTCGTCCTCTGGGGACAGCAGCAGTGATGAAGGGCAGGCACCTGATCTGAACACACAGCTGGCCAAAGGCAGGGAAGCTGCTAGGCTCACACGGCATATATTGTCTGAATATCCAGACATGCGTGCAGACTTGCGTGAGGTCAGCGTCGCAATGATGCTCAATAGTTTAGTTGGGTCCATTTTCAGTGGGGTTTTTCATAGTGGAGAGCTTCTGCTGCAGCTTCTGGGACGTATTGACAGTGGAGCAGGACTAGCAATTGGTCAAATCCCACTGAAAGACCTGCAGTCTCTTCTGGCCAGCCTGTTCGACAATCTGCTGCTGAAGAAAACCAGACAGGCAGGTGCACTGCTGGCATTCTTGACAGTACCATCATGCATACCCTGCATGCAACATACCTGGTACTCTGCAGGGTGTATACACCAAGCCTGCTCATATAGGCTCCCTGCTGGTCTTCTTGAGTCCTGTCTTTGATGAAACTCAAGCCGAGTTGGCAACTGTTGGTACGTTGCCATCTCAATGTATCGTGCTTTACTTGCCATAGGTATTTGCATTTCACATGCTATTTGCTGCAGCTACAGAGGCACATCAGAAAGACACAGCCCGTGTGGAGCCTGCTGACCAGCCATCAGCATCTACACAGGATGCTCCTGCTGCTACTGCTGCAGTGACTGCACAACTGAATGGTCCCATTGGGCCGTGCATGCCGCAGCCTGCTCCCTCAGCTTCAGCTTTGAGTGATGATGGCACAACATGTGAAGCAGGACCACAACTTCCTATAGCTGAAAGCAACAGACAGCAATCTGCAACTGGTATGCCCTGTGTAGTCTTGGTTCAACCACTTGTGCTTGTGATGAAGTTTGATTGCGTGAACACTTCACATCATATGATGGGTTGTGTATTGCTAGTGTGTCATCCAGCTCAATCAAAGCTGCCAATTCTGATGGCATTCTTTGCAAATAGTCGCTCTGTATCACAGCAATACTCAACAGCCACTTTGCAGCATTGCCAGCAACACAGATTGCCTCCTTTTGTGTTGCATGTCCTGTATCCATGCAGAAGCAGGCACTGCTTTTGCACCTGAGCACAAGGGTTTATGTCTGCGGGCAGATGTATGTCCCTGTTCATGTGTTGTCAGTTTCAATGGTGGTCTCTGCAATACATACATGAACACTTGTAAGCTTCACATCAACACCATGCAGTAACAGGCAATGCTCACGTACCTGACCTGGGACAAACCTCTTTGGGCAGAAACATGTCCTTACTGCCTGCATTGCCAGTTGCCAGTGTGACAACGGTTGTGCGCACATTGCAGGCAGCCGGCATGCCCTTATTGGTCCAGCTGCCCCTCCTCCTGAGCTGCTGGCAGCTGCTGCCCAGATCCCGTGGGAGGAGGATGAAGAAGATGTGGAGGACTTGATTGGGCCCGCCCCTCCTGAAATGGCCGAGGAGTTGGATGGAGTTGGAGGGGACGAACGCATTGCTGAAGTAGCTAGGGTCATCAGGTGAGCGCATTAGTGAACTTGTGAGGTTTGTCAGGGTGAATCACATTGATTCATGCATTCACTGCATGATGACTGAATGCAAGAAAAAGCCATACAGAATGTCCTGAGTGCTTGATCTGGTTCTCAGCTTCTATCATCACAGCATGTGTAGCTTTCACAGGTGTTGACTCTGGAGCTATGAACAAGCGTCTAGCTTCATGCCTGGCACTCTAGTGATAAAAAATAGTATCGTTTACAAATTACCAGAGCAACAAAAGTTCCCAGCTCATATTTGAGCTAGGTTCAAGCAAGGTGACAGGAAGGCACAGAAGGTATCAGCAGTGAGTACAAATACAGCCTGCCAGGCATGCAGCCAGCACCCAAGCATTACACACAATCACAGCAGTCGCAGGAGCTGGCTACAGACACAGACCAGGACTAGAGACCCCCTGCCTGCATGTGTCATCCAGCTGTCCCTAGGCTGATGCACCTGCTGCTGGCAACATGCAGGCAGCTCAGGCTGCCTTGTCCTGGTCCTCATCTGCCAGCTTCTGTGCAAAGCTTGCCTGCAGCAGGCTGTTTTGCATGCATCATCCAAGAAGGGCATCTTCTTTTGGCTTAACAAAAGCTGTTGGCTTTATGGATGAACCGGTCATGCTCTGAGAGGTGTGCATACATCATGGAAGTTCTCTGCTCAGAGTGTTGTGCTGCAGGCTGCTGAGTGTGGTGCCCAGCGGCAAGGAAGCAGATGCGTATGAGGTACTGGGTGTGGAGCCGACAGCAACACAAGGCGAGATCAAGAAGCGGTACTGGAGGCTGTCCTTGCTCATTCATCCTGACAAGTGCGCTCATCCGCGAGCTAATGACGCTTTCCAGGCTGTCAGCAAAGTGTCCAAAGACCTGCAGGTGCGGCCTTTGGCCTACTTGCATTTGCATCAGGACACTCTCCTGTGGAAATGCTGCTGGTGTTGGGGTCTCTGAAGCAAGGCCATGCAGGGTCATGCAAGGTGACGTAAGATCCCTAGGCCAGTGCAGGCGGTTCTTTTCTAGTTTGTACTCCTGTAAACTAGGCGGCATCAGCTGCATGGTGCCCCATGGTGGCTGCTGCTGCTTTTGCTGTTATGTATACCTCACTCCCACACTGCTAGCCTTCAGCAACAAGTTGACATGGCTGCAGAGTTTGAAGATGTCTGAAACTGTACAACTTTGTGCGCCAACTCCATCCTGTAGCATCCAGGATATGATTGGATTGACAGCGCATGACCCATGATGCATGCATTCGCTATGCAGGATGCCAGCAAAAGGAGTGTCATTGATGCAGCTCGTGAGGATGCTCGCCTATTCAAGATTGCCTCAGAGCTTGCTGATGAAGAAGAACGCAAGCGCCAGTGGCGAGTTGCAAGGGGAGAGGTGAACCAGCCAGCATTCCTGCTATTGTTGCAAGATGTTATCTGTACATTAATTGCTCCCTACCTCAGTTGGACACACATCAAGCATGCCCAGCCACACATAGTTGCACATTGATGCAGTCAGGCATTCAGCATTTTGCAGAAGCAACCATGCTTATTCATCATTGGCATGATCAGTGCCAGGGGCAGATTGCAATTGAATCTAAATCGCAGAGCATGGCTGTGTTCAGGCAACAGTGGAAGATCTGGCTGGTCCTGTGAGGCGTGGGCCTCAGCCCAGGGACAGCTGGATGACGGACTTTCCCCCAGAAAGAATGCCAACCACCCTAGCACCTCAAGGAAACCAGAACACCTTCAGTCAGAAGGGAATTCGCAGCAGAGGCGACACCTCTGCTTGGACAATGACTCCTGCACAGAGGCTGCTGCAGCTGCAAGGTGGCTCTGCTGGCCAGCAGGCTCTCGCTGCTGGACCATCATGGGAGCAAGACCCACGCAAGGCTGCACAGACTGCTGCTGCTGTTGATGCGTATCTTGGCGCCAACAGGAAGAAGACTCTGGTTCAGCAGCACAACGAGAAAAAGATGAAGAAGCGTAAGGCCAAAGAAGTTGAAGATGGAGCCAGTGGTCAAGGGTCAAAGGAGGGTGCTTGGGAGGGTAAACACCCTTGGCGGCCGTTTGACAGAGAGAAGGATTTGAACCTGGCATCTAGGCCTGTCACACAGGATGAACTGCTCAAAAAAGCAGGAAGCCTTACTGGCCGTTTTGGCAGTAGTGCTTCAGGTCAACGGACCTTTTTGTAGATGTGCATCCTCTGCAGTGCCATAGCTAGATGTCATGCACCTAGATCATGAACAATTTGGTGCTAAATGCAAACCCGTCCTTGTATGATTCAATGCCTGGTCGGTCTTACTCTGCCAGATTTACAGAAGATACAATGTGAACAGCAGAAAACTATGGAGTGCATTCAATCGAGCGTCACTTCGAACAAAGCTTTTGGTTTGACAACTGTTCCCAAGGTCTGCAGGAACGTTGTAGGAATGGTCTGCCACTAGCTAGCCTTCGTTTGACTCAATGGCAAAACTGGCAGCAGCAAGCAACGCCCATGAGTTGTTTGACACGAAATGGCGATCTGATCCATGCGCACTGCAGCAACACACAGCAGCGCTGACACATATGTTGTATAAACAGTTCAGCCAGGAAACACAAATATTGTATGGACAGCTCTCATTATGATAGTCACTGATGAGTGTTATCAACACTTACTTTGATTTGAAGAAACCCAGAAGCTTTTTGAGAAGCTCCTGCAACCCTTCCTGCACCATCACCCAAAAGTTACGTGAGTGTCCCGTACCCGTGATGATGCTAATGGTCAACATAGTGAAAGACCAGGTGTGCCTGCGGGCCAAACAAACAAACACGTGGCTGCATTGGTTTGTTGTTCACCACAGGACCGTCAGGACAATCAAAGCACAGGAATCCCCAGTGATAAGACACTGCTTTCTATAGCATACAACAGCTTACCACCAATTGCAGGCTGAGTGCTGACTGCACAGTCACAGCTGTCAGCAGGGCGAGTGAGTCCAAGTTGCCCTCTTTGTGGATCAGCTTTGCATTATGATAGGACATGTCAGTAATGCAGGTCAGGATGCTGCCTGGATCCACATTGAGAAAGCCCTTGATGTCTCTGCTGCCGCTATGAATGGCTCGGTACTCTGTAAGGATTGGATACCGGCCCTCATCTTGGATTGACAGGCGGCTGCCAACAGTCTACGGCACCAACAATCTGTTATAGCAAGAAGGTACTGCACAGCTACATGAAGGTGCTGCTCACCATGACAGCATGGTCTACCAGATAGAAGTCTGGAGGTAAAAGCATTTGACGTCACAGACAAATGCATGGCAAACAGCACAGAGTGAGTCATGAGTGAGCTCAGATGCAGGCAAGGTGAGTGCACACCATTCCCAACAGTCTCAGACAGTCCTTGGCATGGAGGGATTGCAGGAATGATGACTTTTCAGGTACAGTCTTCAGCACCTCTTTTGCCCCCACTAATCCTTCTATCTGCATTATCAAGGTCTTGTAAGGCATTGAAAGGTACTTGGCAAACATAGAAAATCACAGAGTGAAGCAACCGCTGAGAAACTAGATGATGGTTTTGCAACCCCTTGCATATGGTGATGACAATTAATCGACATTGAAGTTGTGTGCGCTTAGCACACTGACTCAGAAATTACATCCTGACATGGGCTTGAATCGTCATGTAACATGGTGCTATCAGCAAGCAGGACACCATATGCAACCTGATAGCGCGACACTATGATAAAACACACCATAAATCCATCTAGCTTCACTCGCGTGCACTCATACTTGGTCTGTTGGTTCCTTGCTTTCTGGCCAGTTGTGCAGAAGAAGCGTGCTTGCTCAGCAGTCCCTGCAGCACATAGGGAACGTTTTTGCACTTCATTCTGAATATGATAGGAGCAATGCTTATGCACTTTGCAATGAAAAGAAAGAGGTAACGTATCAGGAACGAGCTGTAGGAACTGAGCTGCGATGGCACAGCCACATAGACGAATGCAATATTTACTGTAAATGGAAATGGATCGCGTAGGGTGGTTTAGGGTTTAGGGTAAAATGTGGCGATGGCCAGTGCCACGCCACGTCCTATATTGAGTGTTCAAGAGCTGGAAACCTCTACAGCATTCAAGCAACACAGTCATGGACTTGGAAACCCCTTCATCTTGCCTCAAATACAATGTCATGTGCATCATGCTGAATGATTGAAAATGCTGTCTCACTCACCGCACAGCTCCAGGATCATCTGCAGCAGTAAAGTTGCCATTTCTGCTATTTCTGCAACCCCAAACAGCTCTGCATCAATAGGCCAGTCTATCTCTGCACTTCCATCCTCCTTCTTTAGTGAAGCTGCACCGTCACCATTGGCTGCTGGCTTGCCACTTGAAACTTGAGCCTGCAGGTCCTTGTCTTCTTCCCCAGATGGGTCAAGCAGATACCTCCGCTGCTTCTTCAGCATTGCTGGACTCTTCTGATTCTCCTCCTCACTTTCATCCTCTGCTGTTGCTGATGCACCAATGCACCTCATCAGATTCAAGATTAGGTCTGCATGCTTCAGCTGAGGTGACTGATTCTGCAACACACCCAGTGCCAACAATGTCTGTCATGGTCAGGTCAAACACAGAGCTGACGATCCCAAACACAAACGCTATTTCGCAGGCAGAGAGTGATCTCTTGGGTCATTGCCTGATGGCTCATCATGCATAACAGCAATTCTTTATGATAAACATTACCATGTTCCAACCAGGGCATCTTTGTTGTTGAAACACTGACAACACAACACCCTGAACTTGCTACAGGCCAGTGTTATGTTTGACAAACTCCTGTTGTGACATGTGCATGCAGCTGATGATCAACTGATACGACCAGGAGTGCTACTTGTCCATATGCACTGTTCAACACAAGGAAAGGGCATTGACATGTGTGCTGGATGTATCAGGCGATTTCTAGTGAAGGACTCTTACCTGTAGCAAGCGCCAAAGCTGACAATTCTGCAGCAATGCATCCCTTTTGGTGTCCAGCCTGGAACTACTGCCCTCAGCTTTGGCGGTCTTAGAATATGTTGCCAATCGATGGCGCAGATCCCGCAGCAGCTCTGCCAACACCAGCTTCATGCAGCACAGCTCTCCAAAGTTGCTGCAGTGGCATAAGGTTTTGAGATATGCAGCATGATTGTTCAGGTGTAGCATGTGCATGCTTCAGCGACATTCTGCCATGTATACGTGGCTGTCTACTTGCTGCAGCACATTTGACTGCCTTTTATTGTGAAGTGTACAAGCATAGCGTGGGCAGGTTGGGCCCTGTGGTGACAAATCTAAGGCAACAAAGGCAGTGCAATTTGCATAGACAGCAGGGTTGGAAAAGAATGCTGAGCGCCCACAGTTGCTTACCTGTAGCATAGCTCTGGATCAAAGTCATCTGAGCTCTGGTGGCCAACCATGAATTCACTTTGTCGTGCTGCATGCTCCCACACCTGCACTTTCAAGGACCTGTCAGCGACTGATTAACACACTACAGACTATTTTGGCGGTTTACTTGAAAGCAGCTCTGTTGATGCCCTTTGTTTGGGCGGCATAATCTTATAGGATGGATGCATGCCAGGATTTGCGCTAAGCGTGAAGCGCCAACACAAGTGAAAGAGCTCCGTGAACTTCATGAAACTAAATACACCTTCTGGAAATAAATGTGAGCAGACTCTGGCACTTGATCAGGGTCATGCCGGATGTCTGTCAGGAACCTCCTGCAGCCATTGCTACACAGATGAGCACCCCTTTACATATATGATGCTGGTTACAAAGTGACTCAAAGGCTGTTAGATGAGCTGGAATCACAAACGCCAAAAGGAACAGACAACAGGCAAAATGAGAGCAGCAACAAGAAACCATTCAGTGGAAGAATGCAGGCACATGAAGCATGTGAATGAGCAAACTGTGCCTACTTTGGCTTGTCAATTTATAGAACAAGCATGTGCATCACAAGCCTGTACCACCCTACCGTGTACACCCCTAGTGTGTGCATACCAGTTGCATGCATCACTAGATTGCAGTCTGGATTTGCAGTGTGCAATTGGCTCTGTCTATGCAGCAGCTAGCATACCTGTCCAGGAAGGTCCAGGACTTGGCAAGTGATGCCGCACCTATCTCAGCTGTTTCAACGATATCCTTCTGCTGATTGTCTACAGGGCAGGCCGCGGTCAGAACAGAACCATGTGATCAGACAAGTTGTGCTGATCAAACGAACTCAGGTGTGCAAGAGACCATTTGTGGGCTCTTGCTTCATGTGAGCCACACCTGAGAGATAGACTTTGCTGTTTGTGACAGGATTGAGATGCGCCAGGTACTGCAAAAGCCTGCACAAGGTTGAGCATCGGTAAGCCCCTCCTGGTAACAAAGTTCTGGCAGGCAGCCAAACGCATACAATAGCAGCTGGCATGCAAAGGACACAGTTGTGCGCGCTGGACATGATAATGGAAGGCGATTGACTTACTGAAGCGCTGTCATGGACAGATCCTTTGAGCCATGAAATGCATGAAATCGGATGACATTGGTCAGGCGCTGCAAATCAATCCTGCACACCGGTCAACCTTTTGCCACTCAGTGCAAGTGCGTGTCTCTGAATGACAAGCAAGTTTGCTGGACACCATCAACGTACTCTGGAGGTACACTATGTAGGCTGACATGCTGCCAGAGATACTCTAGATACCTATGCCCTGCAATCATTTAGGATTGGTATGTAACAGCTATTATGAAATGAAGTGATCTGCCCTGACAGGCTTTGCCTTCGTCATCTCCAGCGGATCGACGCCTCTTGTTTGATACAGACTCGCTCTCTAGTTCATTGCCGACTTCCTCTGCGGCTGCATGTCTGGTACCATACGCTCTGACAGGCGGTGCTCGAAGTTTTCTTTTCTTGTTGACCTCGTCCTCGTAGTGTGAATACACGCTGCTGAGCTGCGTGGTGTAGTATGCATCAAAGACGTCGGGCTGCTTACTCCGCGCAACCTCAAGGCTCTCCGTGCTGACAGGGGGCTTCGTTCCGAAGGAGATTTTCTGCAGAGAGATCGTTGATACTCATGACGCGCAGAAAGCAGGAAGCAGAGCAATGTATAGATCGTTGGTTGTAGATGACATGAATGAAAAAGTGCCAGGCGCTTTGTGCAATACCGCACCTGTTGTTTGAAAGTGTTCATGCCGCCTGAAACTCTTTTACCCATGCCTACAACGGCGTCAAGGATACATGGGCATGTCGGCTGTTGCAATACGACGTCGCTAGCAGCAGAACAGCGTGGTGGTCGGAATCACTGTTTATAACATGTTGTCGCAGACTGCTGTGCTGCGTAGCTCATGCTGTGTGCTGAGGGATTCCATAGCCGGTTGGGATTCGGGGGGAGAGGGGGTGGGGGGGGGTTTCCAATACCTACCCAACCGGGAGGGGCTTTCCCGCTGAAAACCAAGGGGCTTTGTCCCCTTTCAACACTGACTCCAATGCCGGCGTCCCACAAAAAAGGCAGCTCAAGCGCTAGCGGGCAGCCTCGTCACGAATTTTGGTCTATGTGTTTCACCGCTATGTTCACCTCATTGAATGCTTGGTCATTTTGTTGCATGCTTACATGACTTATCCTTAACCCTTCAAGCACTAAGTGGGCATCCCACTCAAACTGTTATCAACTTAAGCTTTTAGGGGGGCGCAGCGAAGCGAAGCGCATTTCTGTCCTAAGCAGGCAACCCCTTGATATTTAAAGGCCTTGTCGAACCCTGGATGTAATGCGACGGCATGTACGTAGTGACAAAGAAATGCTTCCTACATGCAACTAGTTGCCAAATTTCCCTGGTGACAGGGGGCATATTTTGACAAGACTGTGCCTCGCAATCCACACTTTTGGAATTTGAGTGCAGCATATGTATCATATCATCAGCAGTGTTTGCTAGCTTTCCCCTTTGATCATGTCCACAGATGCACCCTTCATTATACATCTGCACAGGCTTTCAGACCGTCCTCAATGACGCCTATGCATGCAGCCACAGAAGCTCCGGTAGCCATTGCATCTGCAAGCTTCTCGTGAATTTTGCTATGCCGTCGCAACAGCGTGGTGACGTTGAGCACTGCCCATCGGATCTCCCCATCGGTCTTCTTCTGAGTGAACTGCGCTACATCAAAACCTTTCAGCACACCAACAGACACTTGTACTCACCATAGCAACTAGTCCATGTATGACTCAGCTTGTCCAGACAGTTGCCGCACACAAATGCAACACAGCAACTGTAATGATGCTCAGTCGCAATACACAATACATCCAGTCTACAAGCAGATGACTGCTTGGCAGCTTTGCAATTGCAATGCTTTGCAGCAATACACAACACACAACGACCAAAATTTTGTCATGCAAGACTTGCAAGCCACCACTGCAAAGCAGCCGGGCAGGACAAATTACAGAATCTCTACCCCAATTGCACGAAGAAGGGCGTCTAGCTGTTGAACATCGCCTAATCCGCCTTCTGCCCGACCATACTTCAGGTATTCAGCTGTGACGCCTGCCAGCGCGACACAGGTAAACTTGTCCAGGCTGACGCTAGAGATCTTGCCCTTGGCGACTTCCTCTGAAAAGGATTTGTCACAGAACTGTGTGCCTGCCTGGATGTTCAGCTTTCCATACCTGCAGCAAGCCTGAATACAGTTGCACAACTAGTGATTCAACCCTTTGATATTTATATATACGGGACTTGAGCATCAAAAGTACTGGTTGACCAAACGCTGACCGAGAAAAGAGAGCTCAGTGATTGGGAAGGCTCCCAATGGAGCAGGCCAGCTAAGCCTATACACAAGCATAGGACAACATGCAAGATCTGTGATCACTGCACAATGAGAGCATTGGCACAACCCCTACTGCATGGCAGTACATGCTGCTGCATGAACAACAAGAGCTGAGCAAACAGCATTGAAACCACATGTGACAGCTTCCTTGGCAACAAACCTTTGTACAGCATCAAGAGTAGACAAAGTGTAGACCTTGGGCAGCAGCCCAATCAGATAGGCAATCAAAAAATGGCCAGCCTCGTGCAGGGAAATCCTCCGTGCATAGCTGCTGCTGATATATCGACCAGCTGTGTCAACAACTAGGCCTTCAATTCCACCATTGTTACCCACCTGCAGACAGTCACCAGAGGAAGTTTGGTTGAAGAGGAAGGCTTTGGGCTGTCTCATGCTTGTACTGAGTGATGTGAGCAGTCCTTTTCACACTTGCATGGTACACTGAAGATACCTAGATACATGCCAACACCATGCACAGCAGGCAGGAGGTTTGATCAAAGGCATCAAAGTGCACAGATAGGCTGCAAGGAGTCATACAGTCTTCCAAGCACAAGACGACGAATGTAGAGACTCGCAAGAGGGACACTCCAAGGCATACCTGATCACCAACCACCACAAACATGACTGCAGCCACAATGGCAAGTGCTTGTGAGCTTGAAAGGTGAAATGCAAAGAAAGCAGCAGTAACTCCAGCTAGCCCAGCTGCCTGCATTCAAGCTGTCTTTGAGGCTCAACACATGAAAAGTGTAAGCAGCAAACAGCTGCCGGATTGAGCTTTCACCTGTAAAACGGTGCGAACAGTATTGAGAGTACTATCTTCAGGGGAAAGAAACTCCTCTGGCCTCACATTATTGAGCCTGAGCTCTTCCAAAGTGTACAAGCGCTTTGGTACCTGCATTGCAAGAAGCCCGGAATCGCATGGAGGACAGGGCGATTAAGAAAGTGCACGCAGGGGACTGTCTGGCTACCAACCCAGGACTAGTCATGCAGAGCAGCTGGACAGAGCATTAAGTGAACAACTGCCTGTCAAGCCAACACAAGCTCTGCACCTGCTGCGCACCACCATAACCCTTGACCTCTCCCTCATTCTTCAGTTGCTGGATAGCTTGCAATGCTTTGGTCTCAGCATCAGGATCAGAACTGCACTGCTGAAGAGCAACACGTCAAAATACTGCAGAAGTACCGTGCAGCGCTTGACGCACCCCACAGACAATGGCCACTCACCAGTATCCTGTCAAGCTCAGCCAGGGCTTGTGGTGACTGCAGGGCAGCTGCCTGAGCAGACACAACCGTTTTCAACAGTTGATGGCCGGTGCGCGGTAAGGTCAGATCAATAGCAATAATCACACACCTGTGCAACCAACCGATGCGCATGCCTTCGCATCTTTCGCTTAACTGCAGGACGATCTCGGTGAAAGACAAGAACGCCTGCTGTCCGTTGTCGTAAGCTGCGACGCGCGACGCATCGACATCTACATGGCGAGGGCGGCATAGGGTTGCGGTGCGAAAGGAGCGTCGACCCGGTCGAGCTGGAGTCAAGCTGCATGTCGATCAAATCGACTATCATCGAAAGAACACGGCAGTGCTAGAGAAGTTGAAAACCCCTGCTTTGCTATGTCTATGTGATGTTACAGGCTGTCTTATCGTGACGCGGTTTTGCTTGCCATGCAAATAGAGCCCTGCAAACGCCCTCTGACATAGCCATGTTCTTCTTCTACGCCTGACGACTATGCAAGTCATGTAGTCATTGAATGGTCACAGGCTGAGGATAAACACAGTAGCAAATTCAAGCTTGCAGCAGACAAGCAACAGGCTGTAATGCTAGAAGGCTCCGAGACCATTTATAACATATAGGTTCCTTATAATGTATAAGTTCCTTATAAGTTATAAGGAGATAGAGCGATATTGCTGTCAAGGTATTTTACATATCACGAAGTTGGATGCATGCGACACTATAGTGACAAAACCAGCAGGGCACATGATTGAGGCACCACAGCCAGAGATGCTGCAGATACAATGGTCCTCTATCAGACATATATACACTTCAGCAATCATTATGGCTGGGCAAACTTGCAATGGTTGAAGAATAAACTAGCAGTGGTGAAAAAATGCTGCGCAAGACAGCATGCTGCAGAAACGGTAGCCTACACCTAGCACCCCTGACCTGAGTTCCAGGGTAACTCGAAGTGCACAACAACCTGCTGCAGGTAATCTGTCAACAGCAGTCACCAAGCAGAGCCTGGTCATCTTTGCTCTTTCTCCCTGACCACAAGAACCTTGAAGCGACCCGTGACATTGGGGTGAAGCTTGATTGTGGTTTCATATGTCCCCAGCTTTCTGATGTCAGGCAGGTCCACCAACTTCTTGTCCAGCTTTCTGCCAGTCTGACCCTCAATGGCATCTACCACTTCTTGCTCTGTCACACTACACACATCCAGCGCATGCTCAGGCAGAGAGCGCGTTGTGTGAGCAGTATCATACAAGGGGGAAGAAGTCAAAATCATGGTGTACAGCAAGTCACAGGTGTACACTCATCATAACATGCGCTCTGCCGTACCTGCCAAAAATTGACTCCTTGTCGCCAGAGCGTTTTCTGATTGTGAACTTGCCAATAGTCTGCAAAGCTGTCGCCATGGCTTGCGCCTTTGCTTGGACCTGCATAAACCCAAGGTATTCAAACATGTCCGAAGCTTACACACTGCTGCACATTCCTACAGATGCATAATACTATGTGTCCCCACCTGCTGTGCAGCTTGAACACTAGTCTGCTCCTTCTTCAGGATGTTACTGCAAAACAAGCATTGCTGGGTGAGTTGCCGTAAGATGTATCTGCTTAAGGAAGCACAGGTCTACACACTACTTGTCAAAGCATATCACAACAGATGAGGCGTTTACTTTAGGACGCCTTGGGTAGCGGGCAGTGCCAGCCGTTGAGGCTGCAGATAGTTTCTAAAGAAGCCGTTTGGGACTTTGGTAATTGTCCCTGCTGTGCCCAGATTTTGTCTGGCAGCTTCAGAGGTCCACACCACCTATACATCAGTGGGTATGCTTGTGCTGAGATAAGCTTATCCAGCTGCGACTGCAATACATGTTGGACTGTGGCACCGTAAGTGCATAACAGGCTTGCTGACAATCCCTGCTTGCATTGTGTGCACCCTATACTGTATGCTACAAGTTGACATGCTCCAACTGTATTGCTTCGCTGATGTATGCGTGGTGCACCTGCTGTGTCTTCTTCACTCTTTTGTCTGCCACCACTTTGAAACTGGTGGTCGGTCTCGTTTGACACGCATGACCTTGAGGAATAGTGTTAACGCGCTTGCTAGTGAGACTCTGCTGCATCACACATACGCTTGAGGGCGGGCACTTGCAACACTCCGGCGTTGTGACGACGACAAAACTACTCACCTGAAGAACAAGGCCTTGACAAGTGTGCAGCTGAGCAAGCACCATTTTGATTTCAGACGTTTTTCAATGCGAAATCTCCCGGAAGCTCGGCACCACAAGCAGAGTTGCGCCGGGTTGCTTATCCCCTTTACCAGGCCGTGCTGAAAGTCGGGGCCGCACTAGCGCTGGCTCCGAAACCAATATTGGAAACTCGGCTCTTGGGTCTGTTGTTGGGCGTGTTGCGTTGCGCTAGTCTGAACTGCCAAAGGAATTTGCAATGGCGGAGGAGCCCGAACAGCTTGGACTGGCCAACAAGGATCAGGCTGCTCAAGACAAGGCCCTCGATCAGCTCACAGACCATGTGCGTATTCAAAGTGCTGTTAGCTTTGATCATGACAAAGTCTCATTGTGCAGTTCACAACGTGCAGGTCGAAGAAAAAGAGCTCGACGCAAACAAAGTATCCACTGCCATGGCTGGTCTTATAGCTTCACAAAAAGCTGACCGAGAGGCACAAAGACTTAGGTAAACCCAGCATACCGCCATAGCTGTGTTCAATGCTTTAGCCCTGACAAGTCGATTTCGTACAGGGACAAGCAATTAGCAGCTGTCAAGGTCAGCAAAGAGGATGTTGATATTATAGCTGCTGAGTTTGAGCTTGACACAAAAACGGCAGACAGGAGGTTGCGAGAACATAGTGGCAATCTGGTGGAAGCGTTACAATCATTTTCTGTAGCAAGGACAGAGGATAGGTACAAATGTCAATTGAAGTAACAGTAGCTTTCATGGCCTAAACAGCAATGGACAGCACTGGTCACGAAGTTCCAGACCCTGACAACAGCGTGGGCAGGCATAACCAACAGCAGGAAAACCAGTATTTCAAGCAACAGACAAGGCAACGCAACGCATGAACACTAGCATAGAGTCTCAAGAGGGATCCTCACGTTGATGACGCTGCCTGGCTTCCCTGTGAAGAAGGAGTATGGTGCCCAGACATTTCAGTGACTGAAACTTCCTGCATATCGTTCTCAATGGCATGTGCAGTGGGTGGTTGGTGCCTTCCAGTGTCTACTCTGCTTGCGGTATGGCTATACTTGCCACCTACATGATGCAGCACAAGGTTTGACAGCTACAGCAGCATTGCTATGCGTGTTCCCTGGTCCTTGACAGGTGCAGCATAGCAAAATGCTGCTACGAGATTTGCAAAATGCATCAGCAACAGCTTGCGCTGTCATAGGGTCCAGTGGCAGGTTTGAATAGTACTTGCTCGAGTCTGGTGTCTACCCCTGATTTGCTGTAAACACCGCTGATCAGCAGGTGTTGTCTGTAATGATGATGTTCTTTGTGTTGGGTGTATATGTATCATGTTGTGTCTTGTCACATCTATCATCAGAACACAATGTTCTTTGATCAACATATCATTCATGGTTCCTGGTGTCAGCACACAGGAAATTGCATGCATACACTGACTTGTGCATGTATTTCGTGTGTGTGAGCCTGCTGCTAGTGCGTGTGAATGGTGTCTAATCTTCAGCAGGTAATGACGCATTGAGTTGCATTCAAGTTTAAGTGTCAAGGCTTCAACTTAACTATGTCAGCTGGCATTGTAGCCATGCTGTACACATGTAGGGTAACGGTCAGGCAATCGCAATCAGATCATACCTGATATGGGGCTCAAAGCATTGACAGATCTGCTGGAGGAGGCTGATGGCGATGCCACGGGTATATCTGCTCTGAGCCAGCTGCCCAATGGACGCTGCTCCTGCATTATACATGTTGCAAGGCTGTCAAGTCTTGATCTCACGCATGTAGTACATGACCTTTCACTTTGCTTGACTAGCCTTGTGTGCAGACTACATAAGACATGTCACAAAGAGATCATGCTGATGTACAGATGTACCTAAAAATGGCAGCAGCAGAATAGTGCTGCTGCTGTCCCAGCACATGCTGTTGCAAGCAACCCAAGGCTGGTTTGGCCCATCATGACATCACCCGCCAGTTTGCTATAGAAGCTTTTTGAGCAGAAACAATGCATGAATCTCGCCATGGCTGCTTGTGTGATTGGCCTGGCAACAAATTTTGAAGCTGCTCAATTATTCCAATGCATCAGAAAGCATGCATTACAAGTCGCCCAAGGCAATGTGGACAATTGTTGCAAGGGTACTCACATGAAACGACATGTTCTCGTCTGTCATGTGGAGTGGGGATTGTGCTGCAGATGTCTTCAGCTGGTGCGCTGGGGTGTTGTAAGGCGTGTTTGGCACTCGACCCTGTGTACACAAATGTGATAGCTGTAGTGCAAACAATGTACAATGAACAGGGTCTGGCACTGGCCTCTTTCATACACCCGTAAGTGGTCTGCAATGATGCTCCGTGAGTGCTTCCAGGACCAACAAAACGTAACAACTCGTGGGCTTGTTCATAGCCTGTCATAATGCACAAAAGCAAAGACAGGAAATTACGAATAGAAGGCAAGCTAGACTGAACAGATGGACTTTTGCAACTTGCTGATGCACACCATGATCTGGCTGTGTGCCAGACAGACTGCATGTTTGATGGTCTGATCATCAAGATGCAGGCAGCTGCTTGCGATTGCCAGCTGGGTTTAGGGCCGGCCGTGCGCATGGGACGGCGCATTTGCATGCTGAGGCAGCATACCTTGACAGACTGAGACAGCGAGGCACTCAGGTTGTCATATCTGCCAGCAGCTATAAGGGAGCCATGTCCTGAGGACTTGGCAGGGCTGTTGGCATTCAGCAGCAGCCTGTTGAGCTTGTCCCTGGAGGGGTCCCACCATATTTGCCCCGCCTCCAACATGGGCCACCAACATGGAGGGCCCACTGTTGTGCACCATCATTGAGTTGCCACTGCCATGCACAGCCATGGACTGCGAGCTGCAAAGCATACAGTTCCAGCATCGCAGACTGATTGAGTGCAGCGTGACTTAGGTTTTGTGAAACGAACTTTGATTGCTGCAACAAAAGTGGGCTCAGGAATGACACGGCTCTACATTGGTGAACAGATGCTGATGAAGACTGCGTGTCGATGCAGAAATATTCAGCAAGGTGCTGTCATCTCTGCAGCCTCTTGTGCTAAGAGCTATATCCACACACCTTCTCTCCACCCCAAGGTGGTCAGCAGCTGAGTCTGCAGTGCTACGCTTGGGTGTGCGTGCACCCCAGGGCATGCGCAGCATGGGCCCTCTAGAAGGGGTCTTATCCCCTTGGTAGAGGACCCACCTCCCAGGAGCGAGGGTCTCAGCTTACTGGCACTGTTAGGGGGCTTCTTGGATGCACTCATGCTAGCAGCCTGCAGAATGATCCATCACTCGTAAGACATGCAGAGCATTTCAAATTGGCTATTCAGGTTTGTATGTGAGGAGAACTGGGACAATAGCAGGGTTGCTACTGCATCCTGATCTCTTGGGCTTCAGAGATGAGGAACAGATCCCAGGTTGTGCTGTCCGTGTACACAGGCACGAGCTGCACAAATGAAGGGGTGTTTCAGTCACAGCCATCGGAATGCCGTAATGTCAAGCAGCACCGTAGACTGGTACTGTTAACTGTTCAGCGTAAAAATCCATGCCCAGGAAAGGAGCCTGGTCCTGCTTTCTGTGACATTGCAGGCAACTTGCAAACTGAGCCACGGCTTGTCCAATCAGGCTTCCGGCAGCTCAAATTGTAGCTTCTGATGCAGCTTCTAACGGCCGGAGGCATCTGTTTGCCTGGATCTTTCACTGATGACCGGAAGTCAGCACCTCTGCTGCGCAACAGCCTGAAGAGGTGCATCTTGTTTTGTGATGCACAGCTGAGGTACTATCAGCCCACATGCACCCAGCTGAGCTCATGTCATGCACAATGAAAAATCAGAGTGACACTCTGAATGGTTGCCACTTGCTAAGGGAACGACGGTAGGTGTGAAGACCCACAACCCACCTGCTTCTTGTCTCTTGCATGCTGAGCACGCAGCTCCTCCTCTTGCTCCAGCTCGGTGGCTACCAGGTCCAGCACCCCCTGCAGCCACCTGGCTGTGTTCACAAATACTGCTTCAAAGCTGGCATCACAAGAACGCAAGTTGTTCAGCTGGGCCTGTAAAGTTGTACAGCTGTGCCCATATAGTGGTACAGCTGCGCCCAGCCGCGCCCTATGCTTCAAGCAAAAGGAAGCAACACAGCATGTCAAGAAGAAACAACTAGTGCTTCTAAAAGTGCAACACGAGACACAGGTAACAGAGGTATTTAGTTAACTTGAAGTTAACAGGGCATCTCATGATACCTACATCATGTGATGCCCTGTTGTGACATTACTGAGTAGTAGGTGATGGGTGGCAAAATCCCAAGTCAAGCAACACTGCGCTAAGGCTTCTACCACAGCCATGACAGCTGTACTGTGACTCACTGGCGGCTTGGCAGGCTGCCATGCAACTAAATATGAAGGCCACTTGCTTGCATATCTGTAAGCTCTGCTTTTAAGTAAGTAACATCCCAAGCAACCTGTTGTTTTAGTGCTGCTCCATCTGCTTTGAGACTTTGATGAAGCATGTTGTCTGGGGCCCTGACAGTGTCATGTGGAAACCATGCAGTCCACTGTTCCATTTCATAGGACTAGCATGTGATCAGAAAGCACTTTGATGCTTGAATGTGTTGCCAACACAGGCCACACCTGCTTTTTCCTCAACAGCCTGACAAGGCAAAGTTGAACACCTGTTTTCCAGCAAAAACATTGCAGTTACGGGCTGTCCCTATTGTCCATATATCCAAGCCCAGTCTTAGCACCGGTTGTGTTTGTTGCAAAGATATGGTGATTCATCAGCGCTGCATGCAAGCACAAGGCAAATTGACCTTGTAGTCCCAGCCATCATAGGTGAAGGGCTGGCGGTGCTCCATCTGCCAGTGCGTGAGCACCTGGCGCAGCTGCTCCACCAGACTAGGCATACGCTCCCTCTGCTTCCCAGCCTTGATACTGCGCTGCAGCTTGCGATTTGCATCCCGACCCTGCTCCACAGACATTTCTGACCATTACTTGTACGTAAGGAGTCCCTTTCACACTCGGGCTCAGACAATGAAAACAAAAATAATGCCGTCAAACAGGTTCAATAAAGTCAGGAAACCTGCAAATCCACTTCAGGCAACCAATCTCTTGCAGGGCGCAAAGCATCTCAGTACAGCCTTGCTTGATTGATGCCTTGGCTGCAGTGTCCCTGTCTGCATGTGCCGATTGATGCTGTGATGTGCTGAACACTGCTGATCTGGCTGAGTGAGGGACAGGCTCATACTTAGACAGCCAGTACCGCATGGGCCCACCTTGTAGCGCATTTCATCATGTTCATACTCATTGAGCCATCTGCACTCAGCCCTGACGGCCTCAACTCTTCAATGCAGCTGAGCACCTCTGCTCGCTTCTCAGCCAAATCAACCACCTCAGCCTGCTGCCTTACCACTTTGGCTAAGACCTCTGATACCTGCACAGCAGTCAGAGTGAGTAGGAAAGCAAACATAATGCAGAGAGGAAGCGTTGATGTCAGGTATGGTGAGGTGTGGTCTGCAAAGGAGCTCAGGCATGATCCAAAGTTTCCTTTGGCCCTGAGGCACAAGATGGAACACCAGCAGTTTGCATGGTATCACCAGGTTGTGTTTCACTCCCCTACAAAAGAGCTATATGCTTGTAATACAGCTTTGCCCTGGATGAGCTTTGCTGTATGCAGAGTGTAGCCAACAACTTGGGAGGTCTTGCCTATGCACCTTGATGCAGTGTTACTGCTGCAGTCAATGATATGCACACTAAATCACAGGCTCAATCAGCAGTCAGCATTACCTGACCACCATTTGGCACTCTGTCAGTGGAGACAGCTGCATCATACATGGCAGGAATAACAGGTGTGACCAGATGGCTGGCAGCACACACAGCTTCCACATCAGACCACTTGTCCTTGATCAGGCGCCGCATGACCTCGGCTTTGCAGCTCTCCAACCTGCCCACCTCTGCCATGCACTGCGCGCAAGTAAAGAAGCTCTTGCCAACCACGGGTGATAACCGCAAGAGGTTTGGTTGCAGTCAAAATGCAGGCAAGTCAGCTCAGCAAGGATTCAGGCCAGCCTTCAGCTGATGTGATGCTTTGAATGTCCTGTTTGAGCTCATGCTTGTCACCTATGACCAGCTTGACTATACACAGCGATGCATAATGACCTGTCTGCACTCAGACAGAGCTCAACAGCGCAGGAGCACATTGCTTGGGGTGATTGTACATGCTTAGCTGAGAGCTGCTGTTTATGCATGCATGCAAAGAAGGAATGTGTGTATGCATGTCAAAGACGGCTATAGTCATGCAGTCTTCAAGTCTGTGACACATCATGTAGAAGCCAATCTTTGCCACATCTTGTACTATACAGCCGTATTGGCAGCTAGTTTGAGGTGGTGTCTTGCAAGTTTTTGTTCATTGACATTACCTAGCCACATACACTGCTCGGCCCATAAGCGGTGCAGCTACCTGGGGACAGCATTACGCACCACGGTGATGCCATAGCATGGCAAAGAATTTGTTGCTACACTCCGGTGCAAGGGCAGGCATGTCAAGCGCAGCTGCACTGTAGCTTGGCTGCACATGCTGCACACGAGTTTGAACCACATTTTGGCATCCGGGTTCAAGTTTGTTGGGCAAGATACAACGCATGCATACAATTGTGGCATACCTTCTGAATGGACTTGCCATGCAAGCGAGCTGGACCAGACATAAGGCGGACAAAGATGCCACGGTCGACATCCTCTTGCTCTACCTCCAAGGCTTCCCACAGACTGTTCAAGACGCCCATCAACTCCTCAGCTCTTTGCTCCCGGTAGTCCTGCAACGCAAGTCCACCTGCTTCAAGGCATTCAAAGCTCCAGATGCACACTGGTGTCTGACCTGTGCGTCATGATATGCGTCTATGCTGCAATACCACCTAGCAGCCAGTGTACGGTCAAATGGCAGCCAACATCCCAATGCCGCCCTCAAGCCATTTCTGAACCTGTCTTGCCTCACTGGCATATATGCTGCAGATGCAAAAGCATGTTGCTAAAAATACTGTGCAAGCTGTTGTGAGCTTCCCACACCTTGATTTCATTCAACCCCTCTATCTGGTCTTCAAGGGCGGTGAAAGTTGCATTGCTCAGATCAACCGGCTGCTGCTGCTGCCTCCCGCTTGGCTGGTGACTTGTATGTATAGCTGTGGCCTGGCAGGTGGTCCCTGCAAATCAGGACCACTATCAATCGACAAACACACAGCGATAAATTGAGACTGACAATGGCTGTACCCTTTGCTACACGTAATGCAATGGGTGCTGTGTGTTCGGTTGTGCACTGTTTGCACACTGTCCATACCGTCCAGTGGGGATGCATGGTTCAAGACGATAATTGTCCCAACAGCATGAATTTGAGTGTTCCAGAGAGGGTAGGCATGCACACAAACTTACTCTCAGAAGAGATGGCGCAAACCTGTGATGTTGCAGGCTGGGATGAGCAGCAGCTGCAGCTGCACTGTCATCTTCATCAAGCTCAACACAAGCCTTTCGCAGGCGACCTAGTAACATGTCAAGCTTGCGCTCACGCTGAGCCCTCTCAGCATGCAGATTGTCCAACTCTAGCTGAAGGATTTGCAGCCCAGCCTGAGACATGTCATTTGCCTTTGTTCCCAAGCGTTTTGGCTGGGAGAGAGGTTGTCCAAATCTTGTCTTGAGGCTGCCCAATCTCATCCTGTATTACATTATGGTTGCACATACAGCCACAAGGCTTCAGGGATGTCTGAGATTGCAATTCATTTGCAGTTGCACCTGCAATGAGGTAAACTCCTGGAGTCTGTGGGCTTTCCTTTGCTGCCAGTGCTCTGCTTGACTCTGAATAGCTTGATAACGATTCATGAGAGAAGCTGAGGGGCTGCACTGCAGGCCGTCATCCTGAACAAGATATGAGCTATAAGTTGCAAAATTGCGCTTAAGATCTGTAGGCAAGCCTTGTCAAACAAAGGGGTGGAACTGCTCACTGAATGGTTAAATCCATGTTGCTCTCCAAGCTGTTCGCGGATGCGATCTATCTCGTTCAAGCTGTTGCTTATCCTATCATGAAGACCTGCACGTTTGTCCTCTGCAAACTGTACAGCTTCAGACCACACTTTCTGAGCGTTGTTCGTTATTTCTCTGAGTTCTCTGGTTTGATCTTCCCGAGGGGCTTCGAGATCTTCCATACGTGTTGAAGTTGCTCGGCGCAGGCCTTGCTGTGGTGAAGATATGACTGAGAATGCTGTTGAAGGACGTCTGACTCCACCATGCCTACAGGTTGAGAGTCACCTGCGCCGTCAAAGGTATGGCACCGAAGTACATGGCGTGCTCCCAGCATCCATAGACATCTTTCGTTGCAGAAGCGGACGTCAACGCACATCTTAGCAGATAGCTGTTCTTGAAAACAAGATTCAATTTCACTAGAGCACAGTTTAGATTCTTCCCGATGGGCTTGGCAGAGTGTACCGGAGTTGACAGATGTATCAGACTTGGCAGAGCGCAGAACTGTATTGTTTGATCAGCTTTGTGACACCCACGAGGGAAGCCCTTGAAATGCAGATGGTTGATCGGCCGTCACTATACACTCGACAACACTGTCTAGACCGTACACGCGTGTTTGTACCCTCGCCTCTTCGCTCTGCTCGGCGCCTCATGTCCCCGCACCACCGTGCCGCGCCATTTTGCCGGAAGGTCGCAGACGGCGCCGCGGCGCCGCAAGTTGCCGGAGCAGCGCAACATCTTTGTCTGACCCTAGCGTTACACCCGAGACGTGCAGCAGTGCGGCATCGCAGCTCGTGCAAAGTCTAGCAGAAGACCTGGACAGCCTGAAGCAACGGCCATTGTCCCCAGCTTGCAGCTTGTCAATCTACAGGTTGACTAAATTGTGCACCACTTCTGAAGGCTTTGAGGTGGCTCTTGCCCTGACGCGGGTAGGTGTTTGCTGGGTTAAAGTCCTGTCGTGCAAGTTCACGCCAATTTGCAACACGTTTTCGTGGCATCGAAGCAGCTCAACAGATTGCTTTGTGTGAGTCACAAGATGAGCACGCTGTACAGTTGTGGCCTTGCAACTGCAGGACAGCAGACTACATGACGGCAAGGGCGTCTTTCTGCATGTAGTACAACTGCTGCAGCAGGATGAGGATGCGTCAAGTCAAAGTCTTGCAGCAGACTTGATTCAAGCAATGTTGAGTGATGACTGCATTGCACTTGAGGACGTATTGTTTGCCAGCACCTTGGATTTCCAAACCTACATCACTCTTTTGATTGCAATCGTTGGTGGAAGTTATCAGCAGCAGCAACAAACTCAAGGTACTTGCAGCAATGGTCCTAATTTGAGTGTCATCCGGTCATCCGACCCAGTGGTTGCCTAGCCTGGCGCAATGATTTTGCAGGCTCATCCCCTTCTGACTTGCAGATGTATTTGCCTCCCGTCACACAATTATGAAGGTGCTATGTCTGCAACATAACGAGTGCATCTTGATCATTTGTCAATGTCCATGTTTCAGGTGAAGACCAGTGCAGTGCTTGTGCTATTACTCATCACAGTTGAAGACTCAGATGGCCACCACAAAGTTTCAAAATCAGGCGCCGTTGTTGTTACGCTGCTTGAAAATGCTGTCTATGCCGGCTCATGGCCAGCCTTCTCAGCACACCAGCAGCCAGCAGAGTCCTCAGATGCAGCAGGCATGCATACAGCATCAGAAGCTGAAACAGCACACAGTGCTCCCCCCAGAGGTCAAGGCATCCTTGCCATTCATGGCAGCCTGCAATGCTTTGCTGTGTTGCCTTGTGCTTCGCCCAATGCAAGAAGGCGTCAGAAATCTTGCTCAGGTGACAGCTTGCCAGAGGAATCTTATTTCGACAGATTCTGCCATAATGGCATTTGCAGTCAGCACATGCAACTGGCAGGCAGCACAGCACTCCCCTGCCGAGATGAGTCTTCCCCTTGCAAGGGTAGTGCAGTGGTGGCGCAGACGAGCAATGGCATTCACTCCCTACTAGCTGGCCTTTCAATTGGCTGGTTCACAGAACTACACTCAGTATTTGTACCAATCCCACGATGAGCGTCAGCAGAATGCTGTGGCTAGCAGACAGAATTAGGAGGCAGCGGCAGGCTGCCCAGCACATGATTGAAGGCTCAGAGGCTGTTGGTGTGGAAGATGTTGTTTGCAGGGTGATTGAGGCTGTGCTACGGGTTGAGAATCACCGCTGCATTGTATTGGGGCAGCAGGTCCAACGCGATGCCTTTGCCAGGTGTTCCCTGCTATACTGCTCATACTCGCATTGTTGCAAAAAGTATACCATAAGACATGCCTTGCGATTAAGCCCCTTCCAGCAGGCTCTGAAGCAATGCCAGGAGCAAACAACTCCTTTTGTTACAACCAGTGCAGTCTGTCCTACATTACATGCATGCTTACTCACTGTAGTTTGTGTTCTATTTTACACTGCTCAACATACAGCTCATGTTGCCTACCTGTCTGCTATGCTAGCTGTGGACCAGGCTAAAGGGATGAGTTCACAGGGGAAATTGCATGTCAATCTGGCCTGTCAAGGCCATTCCATGAGGGGACCTGCACTGCATCAGTGCACCCATTAGAGCTGTCAAGCAGGTTATACATGTGTTGGTGTGCCAATCGTGTCATGCAACATACCTGCGGCTACGGGACAGGCCCGTGTCATGAATCCACTTTTCTGGCATTGTATTGTCATTGTGGGCTACGCAGCAGCCTGACTAGGCTGCAACAACAAGAGAAGCAACACCTTGAGTACCTGGAGGTTCTTGAGCATGGAATCATCTTTTGTTGAGTTCGGGTCTGTGCCGCTGTGCAGGGCCATCACGCCCAGCTTGCTGGCATTGCTGCAGCATCCTGATGAAGACAGACGAGCCTTTGCTGCACAGCATGCAGACCTGCTTGCTGCCGCATCAAATGTGGTAGTCTCTTCTTTGTTATCCTCCAGCAATGGCTTGAGCACGTTGCTCACAACGGTTGTCTGGGGATGACACACCAAAGAGCAGGTCCTTCTATGCTAGGCTGATTGCATGCTGCACTCCTCATTGCAATGCAGCGGCATTGAAGAAGATCAGCGATTCTGGAGCGGTGCCATACCTGTTGCGGCTCTTGACAGAAGCTGATGGCTGGAGGCTGCAGTACAACGCTGTGCTATGCCTTGAGGCAGGATTTCTATGCACGCTGCGGCACTCTTGTACTGTGTGTGTACATGCACGCTGTGAGTTTGCCCTGTGGTGCTGCCTGGATGTTGCATGAGGATGGCAGGGTACATACAGGACTGCTTTTACTTGCCAAGATATTGCTTTGCTTAGAGTGCTTGCTGCAGTCACTGATGGAACCACTGCTTCACATGCCACAGCATCATATGCCACAGCATCACATGCCACCACATCACATCCCACAGCATCACATGCCACTGCATCACATTCTACTGCATCACGTGGGTGCAGAGGAGCTCAAGACATGCAAGATCTGGCTTGTCTGCTGCAGAGCTTGGCTGGAGCAAGCAATGAGATTGCAACCAGCATAGTCGTACACGGTGGCACACAGCAGCTGCTGGATCTAGTCCACATTGGGATCCAAAAGGTGACACTCCCCTGGCAATGCAACGTCATACCTGGCACACTGGATTTGGTTTGAGCTCCAGCTAGCAATTAACTCTGACGAGCCTGCAGCATGGTCCCTGTCTTGCTGCCCTGGCCCTGCCCCGTCCCTAGCCCTCCCCTGCTGTCTGCATGCATGCCATAAACATAAGGCATACATTCCTGCATTTGTGTGGGGTCTGCATGGGTGCTAAGCTCCATCAGTCTGAGAGTATCAGGTACGCATCACTGTGTCCATTTCTTCAAAGCAACCTGCTAATGTGAGGTGTGGCAGCTACAACGCATGAGACACAAGCTGCAAAAGCGTATGTCAATTTCCTGAATTTGTGTGTGTCTGTGGGCATTTAGCTGCAAGATCACCCCCCCTTTTGGACCCCTCTCCCTCCCCACGCCCAACCCTACCCTTTCATTGTTTTCTGTGACCTCAGGGAAATGATGGGAGGGTGCAGCTGGATGAGGAGACCCAATTTCTGACTGAGAGCAGCATTGAGACTCTGGGGCGCATGATGCATATACCAGCAGCGGCAGCAGATATCATTAAAGCAGACCTCGTGGGGGTTGGTGCTTCAAATTCTGCAAGGCCCATTCTTAGAGTCTTTTCAGATGACTGCGGCAAACTCCCTGTACTTCTTCAGCTGCCAGCCGGCAAGTAGACAGCAGCTGCTAAAGAAGCTCACCCCTGACAGCGCAAAAGTAGTGATCGACCTGTCTCTGAAGTTATTAGAGGCTCCAGAGTACAACCATGCAGCCCTCAACATGGCTGCAGGTGCGATCCTTCGCAATTTGCTGTCTTGCAGCTGCAGCATGATGCAGTCATTGGTGTGGAGAAGTCTGCATCTTGAGCCACCAAACCGCTGGTCAACCTAAAGCCACACATCGAATGCACAGCCACGCACATAGCAAATGCATCTGCTTTCATGAAGAGTAATCTAGGATAGCTTTACTGTAGCTCTCAGGACCCCTTGCATCTTGTTTGATTGCACTTAGACAGCTGTGGCATAACGGCAGAGATTTGTATCCCCCAAGACTGTTCTCTTGCAGCTAGCACACCTGCATGCCACATAACCCCCACACCCCCCCCCCCCCCCCCTGCTCCCCCGGCCTGCTGCGTCCAGTCTTTGATAAAGCCTGATCTGCACAGCTAGAGATTTGCCCTGCTGCCAGTTCTTGTTGTTTCCTCACCATGGCCCTTTTGGGCGTGCAGATCTGCTGGAGCTGGCTGGAGAGGTGACTGCTGGTCGGCAGCAGCTGGCTCTGCCTTCTATCGCCTCCCGCCTGAGCGCTGTCCTCAACCAAACCTCCACTCTCTACTCACAAGGCTACAATCAAGCTCAGGTGAGTCTTGTTATGGTGGTCAAGTCGCACTATGACAATGCAGTGCTTGTTGAGAGCGTAGCTGTCAGTGCCGTTTGATTGGGTTGTCTTCCACACCAGACCACCATTGCACGCCTTGGGACTCATTGTTGGTCTCACACTGTCAAGGGTGGATCCTGTGGGGTTTGTAAGACTGGCAGAAAACACCTTTGCTTAATCATGTGTGAACATATGAATGCCTTGTCAGTCACGATGTCCAATGCATGCCATGCTGGGTTATGTGTGAGACGCGACTGAACACCTCATGGCAATTCCCGGCAACCTTGTAGGGCAGACTCTGGAGCCCAACACGATGCATGGCATGATGCTGCAGGGTTATGTCTTGCCCACGCTTGCTTTGCTGTCCTATCTGAAGCGTGATGGCAGCTACCACTACAATCCCTGGTTCATTCAGCCCACTCCAAACCTCAAGCAACAGACAGCAGGCGGCATCAAACACCAGACCAGGCACGTCAGCTATCCCCTCAGGCTTCACACCCAAGCCCTGAGCCAGACCCTCAGGAGCTTTTGGCAGCTGCATCTGCCAGGCTGAGTCAGAGCAGCGCTGCTGAGCTGGCGCATGCCACTCCATTGCAAGATGACACTGCTGCAGACGCTACCTCAGCACAGGCAACCAGCCAGCAGACAGAGAGCCTCTCAGATTTGGTGGAGGCGCTCAAGGTCCCATCAGCACTGGCAAGAAACCCTAGTGCAGGTCCGCTGCAGCTCTGGTCTCTGACTCGCGCCTTCCCTATGTCCCGCTTCCAAGGCATGGCATGGCTTGTCAAGCTTGTGCCCCAGCTCACAGAGCAGGGCTGCACAGCTATCGCCAACTCCGGAGCAGTCCATGGCCAGCGTGAGTGTGATTCAGCGGGAGTCAGAGCCTATGCAGACGCGGATTGCTGCTGTGCAGTTCTGCTGGACCCTGCACACCAGAGCCGCCCTGCCTGCGGCTGCACTTCTGGATGCCGGCGTGCATCAACACCTCACGCAGCTTGTGGTCCGCTCAGGTCAGCCAAATACTGGAGATTGTGTGAAACTATGTGCATCTATTCAGCCGTCCTTCATTAGTCAGGGTCAGGTTGCAAGTGGGCTATGCATAGATGCAATCAGCTGCCTCCAGGACAGCCTGTTCTGGCCAGATTGCTTGGTTCGGTTTGTTGTTGAAAGCAGACTTGTGGGCCAGGCTTGGTGTCCTGTCTCCACTGGTGCTCAGCCAAGGTATCATGGGCTCAGTAAGGTTTGGGCGAACAGAACGCATGTCTAACTGTACTGACAAGACGTCTGCTCCTGACCTTAACCTGTCAGACCTTGTGCTATCAGGCTATCAGGCTGTGCAGCCCAAAAGTGGGTAGCCATGAAGCCTATCATTTTCAGCTAGGATGCCAAAAGCAGCACTTTGAGAGTTATATCTTGCTGCAAGTGTGGCTTCTTTCCTTTGATTGATGTCATGGCAAGAAACTGAGTCACAGGCCTGCCTGTGTAAAGGTGTGACAGCCAAGTCTATGTTGATCAGCTTGTGCACCCGACGTGCGTCCCAAGATATCACCCCATTGTATTTAGCAATATCCTGCCGTGCTTGGTGATTGACGTCAGCACAAAAGTTGCAGACATAGGCTGTCATTGTGCTGCAGAGTCCTGCCTGATATGTAGCTTGTTACACCATGCTGAGAACTGCTGTGCTCGGAGCCAATGTGGACACAACCTCGCACAGGGTTGGTCACTGCCCTCCAAAAGCCCTTGTACTAGTGCTGGCAACCAATGCATCACAGGGTGTCTTATTTCAGCAGTCAACATCTGCTGATGGAGCAGAAATGTACAGCTCACCTATCCTTACCTTTTCAGACTCCATACACCGTGGCATTTCCCACCAAGCTGCACTGAAACTCCCCCTTCCTTGTCCTCTCCAAATCTCCACTATGTAAAGGCGCAAACACCCTGCCAATCTAAGCTATCCACAAACATAACTAGCAATCTTGTTCTGCAAAACGCAACACTCAGAACTGCTTATCTGTCTGTGCAGACAACGCTGAGATGTGGCGCTAGCAGGGGCCCTTCTGAGCGCGCTTTGGCAGGCCCAGCCGTCTTTAGTCAGCGAGTTTGTGTCTCAGAAGCATCTGCCAACCTTGCTGAAACAAGCAGCTCGGCTCGGCGGCTCGACTGCTCAGAACTGCCTTGTGGTCTTGAGGCTGGTCCATCTCATCTGGTCCTTCACGGCCTCACTGGTCTCGGAGCCGCTGCTGCTGCAAGCCATACCCGCCATTGTGCAGTGCAGCAGGCAGGTTGCAGAGGCCAGTAACCTCACCGCAGATGATCTGCAACTACAGGCAGAGCTCCAGGTTGGTTACCACACCTCAAGCTTTCTCCTCAACACCAGCCACCGATTGTAGTGATGCTGCGCGTGCCTTCTTATGCGGACATTGATGTTGCCACAGCACAGCACAGCTCCAGCCCTCTGCACACTGTTCTCTGATGTTACTGCTCCTATGTGCTCTTTTCTCAATACAACAGCATAGGAGGCAGGAAAGGCTCATTCACCGCCTTTGGTTTGTAGCTGAACTGTGCACTGTAGCACTCTGTGCCTGTCAGCCCAATGGCGCCTTGCTCCTCAGCTCCAATCCTGCCCCCCCCCCCCCCCCCCCCCCCGCGCCCCCCCACCCCCCCCCTGCGCTGCATAGCAAGGAGCTGATGCATGTCCTGAACAGCTTTTGCTGCCCCACGCTCTCATTTGCCCATATGATCTGTTCAGCATGCAATAGCAGTGTATGTCACTGCATGCACCAAGCCTATTGACAGCCTGCTGACTTGTTCTCGTGTGTGCGTATGTGATTGGTAGGAGGAAGCAGTGGCATTGCTGTGCAGCATGGCAGAGTTTCCTTTCTATAGGCCGGCGATTCGCAAGGCAGAGCCTGCAGGAGCCCTCACCAGCATGCTTCAAGCTGGATGCAGCCTGGTCAGCCTCTCTGTTCTTGTCTCTCAGTGGTTGCCCTGCTGCTTCATGCATGCATCTAATCAACTTTGATGGACGTCTCACTCAGTCGAGAAGCTGTCGAGTGACAGGATGCAGAGTGTAGGCCAGCAGGGTCAGAGTGATTCCTAGCTAGCTGCATGCAGAGCATACGATCTATTGCAGTGCTTGTCTAGTTGTTACATCTTTTTGGTTGCTGATTGGTCCAAGCCAACTTGCAGAGCGCAATTGAGATAGATACACAACAAAATCCTTTTTGGAACTCCTGCCCAAACAATCTGGGGTTGTGCATTGTCCCTGGTGTCAATAGTGGTATCCATTCCACATGCTAGTTTGGTAGCCACTCTGCTGAGTAGCGCGTTCTGGGCACTGAGGGGCATTCAAGCATACATCTGCTGGTGTACCTGCATCTGCTGGGCATACTGCTGTTTAGCATCTGCATCTGCTTTATCTGCAAAGGAATGCTGCTGCCTGTCATACTGGCTTGAACCGTTAATGCCCTTTGCAAAGGAGAGTCTATGATCATGGGGGCCTTGCCTCAAAGTGTGAGAAAACAGACCATCAACATCCACAAAACGTGTGGCAGTCAGGATGGGCTAAATTACAAGTGACAAAATGCTTGGCCTGCTTTGCCCTTTTAGGTCCCTCTGGGATGTCCTGCTCCCAGAGCTTGTTCAGTCGCGTTGTTGAGAGATAGCTCTCTACAATGCCCTGTAGATGTTGAAGGTTCAGGTTTCTGCCTGCTTGCATATTAGCATGGTACAAATGCCTAGGCCCTCTGTTCCACATCGTGCATATTGTTTGGCTGCAGGATGATGGGCAGTCGCAGCGCACCATTGCACAGCTGGCGCTCAATCTTGTGTACAAGCTGCTGAAAGGGCAGATGGACGAGTCTGACGGGGCTGGATGCTCCTTACAATCACTCCTTTTTGGAAGGGCTCATTCTGCATCGAAGTGCAGCCATCAGCGTCATATGTATGTGCAAGCACGGCAGTCTTGAAGGCGCCACGCTGCCTTGGCTGTGATCAAGCTGTTCTTGCTGCATAGGCAGAGGCCTGTGCACATGGTTGCCATGCAGCAACGACTGATCAGCCTTGGTCTCATGCCTCTGCTATTTGGGATTGCACAACGCCCAGACAGCACTGCTGAGATGCGTGCCATGGCCGATGCATGCCTAGCAAGCGTGCACAGCGAACACAACAGCTGCATGGCAGCATATGGTACCTGTGGCTTGATAGCCAAGCTGATTGCAATAAGTCTCCATGAGCAGCGTGCTGGTACTCACCCAGACAAGCATGGCAGATGAATGTCCTGTGGCAAGACATAGGGGGCATCATCAGTGGGCATGCTTCTGAGTTTGTGAAACGGAGCCTCTTTTTGTTGGCCCCTGTTGTCATTGCTAATCACGAAAGAGCTGTTCTGAATGGATGTACAATGGCTTGAATGTATCTCATGTAAGGAACCATGTATCATATCGTCTGCATTGCTTCCCTCGCTATTTTGCCACCTCTTAGTTGCAGAGTGCGTGTTTTCTTTTTGATTCATTCTTCCTGGCTATGTATGATGGGCGGTGACTGTTCTAAGTTCCAGCTTGTTACAAGTGCTACACAATTTGCTTTTGGGTTTGACTATTGTTTATTTACGGATGGTTTCATTGTAGTCTCAAGGTGGCTGCAGAGTGACTTTGATGCGTTTGTCGCGTTTTCTTGATTCGTTGAATTGAGTGAAACTTGAAGGAGCGGGGTGGCACACTGCAAGTAAGGCAAGGGACCAAAATCAATGTTCTGAGAGTTGTAAGTGCAATGCAAAATGCAGCCTGTGTAGATCTACTCAGAGTAACATTTAGATTCTCTTGGCTTTTCCTTGCTGAGCCTTTTGGCAGGACATACCGGCATAGATTAGGTAGCTTGGTCCGTCTCGTGACGCGTTCAACGCAAAGCTGCCTGAAATGCAGACAGTCGATCTTCCCTTGCTGTCCATTCTCACGGCAATACCCAGGTCGTAGTCTGTACATGCCCTCGCTTCTTCGTCTCTGTTCCGTACGTCATGTAGCTGCACACCATATCGCCGCAGCATTCTCGGACAAGGTCGCAAACGGCGCCGTGTTGAAGTTCACTGTCGCACAGCTACTCGTATCGCTGATCGAAAGGTGTCACACCAGCTGCACAGCAGTGGCGGTGCGGCATTGCGGCTCGTACAAACTCTGGCAGAAGATCTTGATTGCATGAAGCAAGTGCCCTTGTCCCCAGCTTGCAGCTTGTCCATCTACAGGTTGACTAAGCTGTGTGCCACTCATCACCAGTATGAGGTTTTGTCTGTTCTTGCACAGGTAGGTATCTGCCTGCCTTTGCAACTGCATGGAGCAACTCAAAAGTGGTCTTGTGGATGTCTTACTTCAGAATCTTACCATGCTGATTTGGACTTGCAAATGCAGGATAGCGAACTTCATAACGGCAGGG
Organism: Asterella californica; assembly: GCA_036924285.1. Lineage (NCBI taxonomy): Eukaryota > Viridiplantae > Streptophyta > Marchantiopsida > Marchantiales > Aytoniaceae > Asterella > Asterella californica. The sequence goes on from JAYKYS010000062.1 coordinate 78,830, forward strand.
GTGTCTACCTGCATATGGTACAACTGTTGCAGCAAAATAAGGATGCTGCAAGTCAGGGTCTTGCAGCAGACTTGATTCAAGCAATGTTGAGTAGTCACGGCTATCTAGTTGCAACTGGAATGGTGTCTGCCAAAGTGCTCAGAGTTCCACACCTACCTCCTGACTTTGATTGCACTCGATTGCTGGAAGTAATCACCAGCAGTAGCAACCTCAAGGTACCTGCACTTGCGTTGTTTGTCATGGTATTGTTCTGATGCGTGAAAGGGACACCTACCTTGGTCCAACAGCACTGGCAGGCTCATCTCCTTCAGACAACACTGCCTAGCAATTAACCACGTTCTGGTAAACCTGCTTACCTCTGCAGCATGCTGACTAGAATCCAGCTGCAGCCTGAATGAATCTGCTGTACATCTCTTGGTCTCATTCCACATGTGGCTCAGGTGAAGACCAGCGCAGTTCTTGTGCTACTACTCATCACAAGCTGGGGACTCAGGCGGCCACTGCAAAGTCACAGAATCAGGCGCTGCTGTTATTACGCTGCTGGAAATGCTGTCTGTGGCCGGCTTGTGGCCAGCCACCTCAGCACAGCAGCTGCCAGCACAGCCCTCAGATTCAGGAGGCATGCGTGCCCTGTCAGATACTGAACCAACGCAAACTGCCCCTCCCAGAGATCACAGCAGCTTTGCCGTTGATGGAAGCCTGCAGTGCTTTGCTGCATCGCTTGTTTCGATGTCAGGGCGCCAGGGAGACTGGAGACAGATTGTTGAGTTGCAAAGCGCTTTAGTTATGGGCTTTGCAACCAACTTGGCTTTCTCAGTCAGCACATGCAATTGGAAGCCAGTACAGCCGGTGCCTGTCACTGCCAGCAACCCTGTTGCAACAGTGCTGCAGTGGTGGTGCCGGCGATTTCCCATGCTCACTCTTGCCGGCTGTTCTTCTCCACCTGTGGGGAAGTTGTGCAGTTCTGAACAGCCTAACTCAGCCTGAGGCGAGCGCGCAAGAGAATCCTTGGCTGGCAGACAAGATCAGAAAGCAGCGACAGGCTGCCAAACACCTCATTGAAGGATCCCATGAGGCTTTTGGGTTGGAGATTGTCATCAAGGACGTGACTGCCGATCTGCTTGGGGCTATAGACACCAAATCCTCAGGAGTGGGGCAGCAAGTAGGGCGTGACGCTGTTGTCAGGTCTTGCTCGCCCCAGTGCTCACGCTCCTGCATCATTGCAATCTGCAATGTCCTTTCTTGAAACCCGCCTTTCCCTACAGCGTTACCCTGTTCTGCATCACATAGCTTTCTTTCATGGTACGTGATGTACCTCAAGGGTGCCTCACGGCTGCAGGCTTCCATTGCGGAGATGCTGCTGTCATTCTTGTAAAACTCCAATACTCAGTCCAACATGTTAGCTCACTGCCAGTTTACGGAATTCTCTTGCATGCCTCACACAATCTGTCTCTGTATGCAACGACACGCTGCATTTGTTGCCAGCCATGTGTGTGGACTGAAATTCACAGGCTGACTCCATGCAATTTGCATTGTGAGGCCTCGGAAGGGGTCTTACATTGTGCTGGTGAGCTGGTCAGGCTTCTACTGCAGCAACCAAATTTTAACCAGCATGCGTTTGCAATAAATAATGCAATATCCAAACAGAGGTATTGCAGCAGGTGCCTTGCGCAACACCGGCAGAATACCTGCAGCCACCTCCACAAGGACACCCACAAGCAGCAATTACCTGCGCTCACAGACTGATTGCCTCTCTCCAGAGCTGCTGGTGTGCATGTCTGTTCCTGAGACTGTTCTTGTTGCTGTGCAGGAGCATGACGCCCAGCTTGCTGGCACTGCTGCAGCACCCTGCAGAAGCCAGACGAGCATTTGCTGCAGAGTATGCAGGCCTGCTTGGCACCCGAGCATCAGGCGTGGTGGTCTCAGCTTTGTTGTCGTCCGACAGTTGCCTAAGCACGTTGCTCAAGCAACTGTCTGGGGATGACAAGCCGGCCAGCCGATTCCCACTACGCCAGGCTCATTGCATGCTGTGCTGAGCACCAGGCCTGTGATGCTGCTGCCCTGAAGAAGATCAGCGCACTCTGGAGCAGTGCCATATCTTTTGAGGCTCTTGAAACAAACTGAGGATTCAGACCAGAAGTTCAGAGTGGTGTATTGCCTTGAGGTGATTCCACCAAAACCATTCCTGTGCATTTGGTCACGCTGTGTGTATGCATCCACACCACAGCGCAAGCTCACTGCAATTCCGTCAGTTGGTGCTGTTGATTTGTGAACTCGTCCAAACCTGCATGAGTTCACCTAGTTGTTGCATTCACTCAGAGCAATGACCCTTCAGCTGATTCGCTTTGCCCACACAACTGGATGGTTTATGGCTGTGATGTAAGCATTGCATCACATGAGTACAGAAGGACTAAAGGCAACCTTGGAACTCTATTTTGTCTGCTGCAGAGATTAGCTCGAACGAGCCATGAGCTTATGAGCAGCACTGTTGTACATGGGGGGACGCAGCAGCTCTTGAATCTAGTCCAAGCCGGGGTTCAAAGGGTGAGACTCATGTGGCAGTCCAACATGTTTGGTGACTGAAATGCATGCTGTGCTTCTTGACTGCTTGTAAATTGAGCTGCGTGCGTGTGTGCGTGCGTGTGTGGGGAGGGGTGTGTGTGTGTGCGTGCGTGCGTGCGTGCGTGCGTGCGTGCGTGCGTGCGTGTGTGTGGGTGTGCACCCTTAGACTTGACGATGGTGTGACATTATTGCCAGGATTGGCTCAAGTGGCCAGTGTCGTCTGGCTTAGCAAGCTTATTGTTAAGTGCTTTTTTTCTGTCAGGGGAGCAATGGGCAGCTGCAGCTTGATGAGGAGAGCGACCTTGCAACTCAATACAGCATTCAGGCTCTGTTCTATATGCTGCGTGAGCCAGCTGCAGAAGCAGACATCATCAAAGCAGACCCTAGCCGGGCTGGTGCTTCAACTCATGCAAGGCCCATCCTTGCAATCAGTCGCTGGTTTATCCACAATTGTGCTAAACTTCCTGAATGGTTGAGCTGCCAGCCAGAAGGTAGACAGCAGCGTGCTAGACAAGCTGACCAGTGACAGCTCGAGGATCATGATTGATCTTTCTCTCAAGTATCTGGAGGCCCCAAATCCTTGTCATGTAGCCCTAGTTGTTGCTGCAGGTGAGAATGTTAGGGCTTTGCTTTTGTGCAGCGTCAGGTCTCTCATTGCATTGTGGATCATCCTGGATCCGGCAAGCAAGCCATTACACCTGAATGTCTGCCATGTTTGCAAGTACCAGGCTCAGCGCAACATGTGACACTTCCTGTGGCTTTCGTCTTGTTTTCATACATTCACGTGAGTTGCTCGCAGCTCCCTGCCGGAAGTCAAAGATAGGTGTGGTTGAGCCCCGCCTGCAGCATACCTCTTCTTTCCAAGTATCATACTGGGATATTACCTTGGGAAGCTGCAAAAGGCTTTGAGCCTATTCCTTAGCTGAAGCCAGAGCTAGCTGTTGGCCAAGCCAGTCTTGCCCGCCCTCAATGTCCCAGCCCATGCATCTTCTGTGTACAAACATGATCACACTGCATGAAACACTTTCTTGCTTTTCACTGCTGCCTTGCTTTGTCTGTCCAGATCTGCTGCAGCTGGCTGGGGAGCTGCCTGCTGGGCGGCGGCAGTTGGCTGTGCCTGCTGTTGGCTCCCGCATGCTTGCTGTTCTCACATCGCCAGGCTACAGGAAAGCTCAAGTGAGCACTCCCACACTCCTTGCCTGATTAGGCCATCTGCCTCATTGACTTCCTAAAGGTTCATTGTCACGCTGACAGGATGTTGGTAGCCTTGAACACCAGGATAGCAGGAGGATACCAATCTCATCAGGATCTGTGCTGTTTGGTGTTTCGTTGGTGCTGTTTCATGAAAGTGGCGATTGTCAGTTGTAGCAATCCATGCATGGCATGGCAGATCTTGTAAAACCTCATTTGACTAAACAGGTCATGGCAGCCTCTGGCATCCTACACGTGTAAATTTCTGCTTGTGGAGTCTACTGTGATGCGTACAGCAGTGCTGCAGGGATACATCTTGCCCACGCTTGGCTTGCTGGCTTATCTGAAGCCCGATGGCACCTACAACCCGAACTCCTGGCTTGATGAGCCAACCCCGGACTCAGTGCCTTCTCCTGCGGCAGACAACAGCCGTCCTGAAAGTCCAGACCAGGCAGGGCAGAACTTACAGCCATCCCCTCAGGACTCACAGCTGAGCTCTGAGCCAGACCCTCAGCAGCTACTGGCAGCTGCATCTGCCAGGTTGAGTCAGCGCAGCGCTGCTGAGCTGGCGCATGCCACCCCATCACATGGCTCACACGGCATTGCCTCAGCAGGCACAGCAGCAAGCCAGCAGGCACAGGGCTCCACCTCCTCGCTGCAGGAGCTACAGCCCGACTGGGGGCAAGGCTTTCAAGAAGCCCTAGTGCAGTCTGCAGCAGCCCTGGTGTCCAAATCACCTCTGCCTGGCAGCCGCTTCCAAGCCATGTCATGGCTCACCCTTCTGGTGCCTCAGCTGACAGACCAGGGATGTACAGAGGTGGCCAACTCTGAGGCGGTCCAGGCTAGTGTCAGGATGATCCAGCGGGAGTCAGAGCCTGCTCGAACACGTGCTGCAGCTGTGGAGTTTTGTTTGACCCTGCATGGCAGAGGCGCCCTTCCTGTTACTGTGCTGCTGGAAGCCGGCGTTCATCAACACCTCACAAAGATCGTGGCTCGGTCAGGTGTGCCTCATTGGCACTCCTTAGTAATCCCTGATACTTGTCAGTCTTGCAGTTACTCACCGTCAAGCAAACTTCATAAAGGCTTGATGCGTGGTGTTAATCGTTTCCACCCTCTTGTGGCAAAGCACTGTGTAGGAAACACCTCTGGATCCTTAGCACAACTGCCCTGCAGAGAGCCCGTGCCAACTCTTTGCAGTATCAACACTTCACATGTGTCCTTGTTTGGCAGCCAGTAGAAGCATCCATGGAAGAGCGCCAGAATGATCACCAGTGTTCTCATACGTTCTGGATGTTGCATTTTGCCGTGTGCCGTGCCTGAATGAGCACAGTGTGACTCAGTGACAGCACAAAGCATTGTGTAACATTTGGGGAGAATGTAGATACTGTTCAGCCTTGCTCTTTCTAAAGGGGTCACTCTTTGATGCCAGGATACTGGTCTTGCAGACCAGCAGCCACACTGCCAAAGCTGTCCAGAACGAAAGACAGCCAGTGTTGTTTCCTCATCTAAATGCTCTCAATCCACATGACCTGTCTGTCTGTGCAGATGACAGGGCTGGGTTACTGGCACCAGCAGGGGCCCTGCTGAGCACGCTTTGGCGGGCCCAGCCGCCACTGGTCAGTGAGTTTGTATCTCAGGGAAACCTCCCGGCTCTGCTGAAGTGGGCAACTCAAGTCGCACTCTCGTCTGCTCAACATTGCCTTGTGGCCCTCGCCCTGCTTTACCAAGTCTGGTCCTTCACGGCCTCACTGGTCTCGGAGCCGCTGCTGGTGCAAGCCATACCCACCATTGTGCAGTGCTGCGGGCGTTGCCAATCTGCTGACGGCACTCAGCTTACTGCAGATGAACTGCAACTACAGGCAGATATCCAGGTTGGTTGCCATGTGTCAAGCTCTGTGCACACCTTTCATTGCAGAAAGTTGCATACAGCAGCTGTCGATGCAGGCATTCATATACTACCACTGATATGCAATGCGGCCGTTGAGTTGCCATGAAAATATAACTGGTGACATCCTCAGCTGTTTCCTACCCCATATTTGGTGCCATTTCCTGATGCAATCTTCCCCCCCCCCCAAATAGGCATCTGCTCAGCCAGGGGGAACCAGACTCGTCTGCAACAGTAGTAGCAGCTTTCTACCATCTCTATACAATGAAACAGTGTGATGATCACAGTTCAAACAGTTGTGTTCAGCAACAAATGTTCCCCATAATGACATCAACCATTGAGCAAGCAAGGCACAAAAGCAACACATTGCTGCACCTTGAAACTCCAAGCTGGACCGAGCCGGAGGTGTAAGTCTCACCTTCATCAGCAAGCCATACTTTTGCTGGGTTGTATATGACTTCCTTCTTTTGCCCAGAATACTGGAAAACCTGGAACAAACCATTACAGATAAAAGCAAAACTTCTATCCTATAGGCAGGGTAAAGATGTGAAACCCAAAGTGCAGCGTTCTTTTGCTCTTATGCCTTTCTTTGTGACTGATTTACGTCAAGACATTGCTGTAGATACCTTCCTGATCAACAGCTTTGGCTGTCACCTCATCTGCTAAACAGACACAGCATGGCCTCAAAGCTGCCACTACTGCAATGAGTCTGGTTGTTCAGGATTGTTTGCCATCATGAGCCTCATCAAACAGTCCTGTACACAGGATTTCATCTCCTGTTGCTATCTGCTTGGTACATTGAAGGTGCGCTGACAGCATGCAAACGCCTGCTGACTGACATGTGGTGGCTTGTGCTGTGGTGCATACCTGCAGGAGCAAGCAGTGGCGCTGCTGTGCAGCATGGCAGCATTTTCCTTCTACAGGCCAGCTATTTGCAAGGCAGAGCCTGCAGGAGTCCTCACCAGCATGCTTCAAGCTGGATGCAGCCCGGTCAGTCTCCCTGTACCTGTTCCAATCTGTTGCCTTGCTGTGCTTGTTCAGCTTGTTCCCGGGCAAGTCCAGGCAGTCACTCATCAGTTGGTTGTCACTCACTCATGACAGCAGTTGTTTATGCTATGACTGTACCATAAGTATAGCAAGTCGTTGCCGCTGCATGTAGCTACCTATATACTGACTGTGATCATGACCAGCTTCGGTGTCATGGTCTGTTACCATGTAGCTGCATGCAGCAGAAACCACCTGCTGTAGTTGCAATGCAGTCATAGCGTGCGGCTTTGTGAGTCACTCATTGTGCCAACTACAAGTAGCTTTGCTGAACCTGGTTGGGAGCTCTTGTAGACCACCCACTGAGCGTCATCTTCCTGGTCTTGAGGCTATCATCAACGCACACTCCTTGCTGTACATGTCTCCATAGAAAAAATGGCTGCATGCACGTATGTCTGAAAGATTTAAAGTGAAGTGTGAGTGGCATTTGCACAGAAGAGCATCTTGCAATCATGCATCTTTTGAGCTGAGAGAGTAGGACTACATACCATACATGTATGTCAGCTGCACGTGCCCATGAATGTCCTGTTGCATTCAGAATGGGGTGATGTTGCACATGAGACTCTTCCCTGCCTTCTTAGGGCCCTCTAGGATGCACGTGAGCTGACTGGCATGGAGATTGAACTCTGCTCAATCAGACACTCAGACGGCTCGCAAGATTGCATCTTGCATCTTGCATGACAGCTGCTTGAAGTGTGCATGCAATAGCACAGTGTGAAGGCCTTGATAAACTCTATTGCTCATCTTGCATGTTGCCTGGCTGCAGGATGATGGGCAGCAGCTTCGTACCATTGCACAGCTGGCGCTCAATCTCGTGCACAAGCTGCTGAAAGGGCAAATGGACGAGTCCGATGGGCCAGATGCCCCTTACAACTACTCCTTTCCTGGAGCAGTCACCGTGCATTCCAAAGCAGCACACAGCATCACTCATTCTGAATCTATTTTCGAAGTCATTGATTCTGATGCAGCCTACAGCATCATGCGCATGAGCAAGCAGGGCAGCCTTGAAAGCCGCCATGCTGCGTTGGCTGTGCTTCAGCAGATCACGGTCAACAGGCATGGGCGCAAGTCCCTGGACACCGTGCAGCAAGGACTGATTAGCCTAGGTCTCATGCCTCTGCTATTTGGGATTGCACAAGCGCCAGACAGCACTGCTGAGATGCGTGCCATGGCTGATGCATGCCTGGCAAGCGTGCATAGCGAACAGAACGGCTGCATGGCATCATTTGGCACTCACTGCTTGCTGGCTAGGCTGATCACCATCACTCTCAATGAGGGGCGATCTAGCCGCTGACTCAGACATACGCAGCATTTTGTATGCTTTCTATAGCGGGAATCTTCAATGGGCATGCTTCTAATTTCTGGACTGGAGCTTTGTTATCAGGCTTCTTTTGTTCCTGGTGGGAGTTCAGTGTTTTAGGGCTGGTGCAGTTCAAATAATGTGGCTGTACATCAGTGTGACCGCACCCTCCATGTCTGCCATGTATGTATATGCTGCATTGCTTCCCTAATTGTTGGTGAGCTGTTAGCCTTATCTCTGTACAGTAATATCTCTTTATAACGACTGCACTGGTCATGGCCAAAATTGTCACTATATCGAATTTTTGTTGTTAAATCGACATAACGACAATACTGTATGTTTGTCATTGTATCGAAAGTTGGCCATAACTCCTTGGGAATTTAGTCATTTGACACGTGAATCGGTTCAAACGGCTGCTGTAACAATACACAACACACACAGATACAAGCAAAGCTTAGCCTAGTCCAGCACAGCTACTCAAGTGATACATGTAACAAGACCACAGCTTTTCAAGAAGCAATACTGGGAAAGTAGGACGTGATGCTTTGCTGCTGCCTCTCGTTGATTCTGGTGACAACTACCTTGGCAGTTTTGTCAATCATCCTCTGGAAATAGACTTCATCCTGAGCTGTGAACTCAGAGTTGTCAGCCAGACATGCTGCCACGCATTTCAAGTGTTGCTGGGTCAAGTCCCTATGTGCAAGGTGCAGTTCACAGATCTGTTTGCGATCACTGTTAGTTATCTGCTGCCGAGAGCCTGGCATTTGTTGCAGTGGGTGTCAGGGATAGCAAGCAGTCACTAGTACAGTTTGACCGTGTGTACGGCTTGATCTAGGCCTGCACGCACTGACTTTCGCGCCTTTGACTACACACGTTATAACGACATTCCGACTGCCAAGGGCCGAATCGAGTTGTCGTTGTAACGGTTGTCGTTGCTGTTGTACGGAACGGATTTCCAATGGGAAACAATGATTTTCCAGCTTTTGGTCGTTATAACGTGCTTGTCGCTCTAACGAGCGTCGTTATAAAGAGACTGTATTTGACAATGGGATGAATTGTGGCCCGCTTGTGCAGATTGTTTCTGCTAATCCTGCTTGCTTCAACTGCTGCTTGATTGGCAGCGTGACTCGACTGTAGCTTTATTTCTGGACAGCACAACTTCAAAGCTGACCTTGGTGTCTTGTAGTTCCTTGAACTCGGTTGTACATACAGCCAAAGGCAATTCTTCTGCAGTAATAGATTGAGCACAAACATATGACATCATGATGCTGAAACGAGTAGTTACCTCAAATCACCAAACCAATCTCGAGTTTACACTCGATGACCCGGTAAGCACTGGTCTAGATGTTGGTCATTGAGACTGACTTGCCAATGCTTGTAGGAGAGCTACCATTTGTGTGAGCAAGGCTACTGGCTGTTGGTTGCACGAAGTGCTTTGCCTCACCAAGCCCTTGTCTTGTGCCTGGAACACCCACCACAGATATTTGTGACTCATGACCAGCAGATTGGGGCAGCGACTGTGCGATGTCGTCATGAATGGAGTTTGACCGTGTGTACGGCTTGATCTAGGGAAGCACTGACTTTCGCGCCTTTGACTACACATGTTATAACGACATTCCGACTGCCAAGGGCCGAATCGAGTTGTCGTTGTAACGGTTGTCGTTGCTGTTGTACGGAACGGATTTCCAGTGGGAAACAATGATTTTCCAGCTTTTGGTCGTTATAACGTGCTTGTCGCTCTAACGAGCGTCGTTATAAAGAGACTGTATTTGACAATGGGATGAATTGTGGCCCGCTTGTGCAGATTGTTTCTGCTAATCCAGCTTGCTTCAACTGCTGCTTGATTGGCAGCGTGACTCGACTGTAGCTTTATTTCTGGACAGCACAACTTCAAAGCTGACCTTGGTGTCTTGTAGTTCCTTGAACTCGGTTGTACATACAGCCAAAGGCAATTCTTCTGCAGTAACAGATTGAGCACAAACATATGACATCATGATGCTGAAACGAGTAGTTACCTCAAATCACTAAACCAATCTCGAGTTTACACTCGATGACCCGGTAAGCAATGGTCTAGATGTTGGTCATTGAGACTGACTTGCCAATGCTTGTAGGAGAGCTACCATTTGTGTGAGCAACGCTACTGGCTGTTGGTTGCATGAAGTGCTTTGCCTCACCCAGCCCTTGTCTTGTGCCTGGAACACCCACCACAGATATTTGTGACTCATGACCAGCAGATTGTGGCAGCGACTGTGCGATGTCATCATGAATGGAGCCCTGGTCATCAGGAATTGTTTCATCCCTTCGACCTGCTGTTGATGAGTTGGACATATCATCATGGCTGTGATGCATCCTGAACGCATCCAGATCGCTGCTCAATTCCTCATCCTTCCCAGGATCATGCTGTGCATGCTGCCGCTCAGGCTCCTCAGAATGATGGTGCACTTGGCTGCTCTGAGTGCTGCCCATGAAGCTGCTTGAAACAACAGGAGCGATGGAGCCCGTAGACAGCTCAGCATGGCCATGTTGGGCATGCTGGGCCTGATGTGACTTCCCTTCAGCTGCATGCTCTGCACCACTGTCACTGCTGGTTACAATGTGGACACTGCTCGTTCTGAAGGGCTGCTTCTGCACACTTTGCTTTCCAGAATCTGCCACAGCCCGAGGCGACTGTCTGTGCACGTGTGCTTGGCTGCTCCTGGTCGAGTCCATGAAGCTTGGTAAGTGTTCAGCGCGATGCCTAGGGCTGTACCCCTCTGACCTGCTGCTGTCACTCTTCCCGCCATTGAAGCTAGTGAGGAAGCTGCTCACTGCTGACAAGCCTGACCGCAACCTTAGACTTGACTGAGACAGCCTCCGTTGTGGGGCAAAACTGCCAACTACCCTGTCCCTGCCGTCACTCCCCCCGGGGCTCTGATTGCTGCCCCTGCTTCCAAGCCTGAGGGTCATGCTGCTACCCCACGGTTTGCGCCTGTGCCTCATGTCTCCCTTTGACCTAGGACTGTCAGGGCTGCTGCGAGCAGCCCTGGGGCTGGCCTGCATTGCTTCTGCAGAATCTGTTGCTGCTGCCAGTGCTGATGCAGCTTCTGGTTGACTTGAAGCCTGTGCATCACCATCAACGTCAACACCAGCATCATGCTGCCGGCCATGGATCCAGTCCGCTGTGCTCTGAATGGAATGTTGCTGCAACTGCATCCACAAATAGTCCACATGACAATAATCAGTTGAAAGAGGAACAGATATTACACCTAAAGCATTGCTGATTCTTCAAACACAGGACAGTATGCCACACCATCTTTCAACTGTTTCCACTGCCCTGAGTGCTTTATGTTTAATACCTATGCTGACAAGAGCTGAAGCATGCACAACACTGCTCTCAGCAATGGCATCCCAAGCTTCATTCTTTACAGTGCTTTGAAAAGCAGGGAAGCTGCGGTGAACCATGAGCTTATGCTATGAACCCTGAGCATGTTTTTTCTTCTTTTGCCATCATTGATATTTGATCAGAGCTGCTGATGCTGTATCTTTGACCACTTGGCATAGCTTTGACATGCACACACGAACACCCACATCCACAAAAGTCATGCTGCAATCAGATGTGGTGGGCACCACGGCAAAGCCAACCTGATGAACAGCATCACTGTCAGCCGTCTGTTGTACAACATCAGCTGCAGTGGATTGTCCATCCTCATTGCTCCCGCCAACAAAATTCTCTGTGTCGGTGGTGCTGCCTTTCGTGCATCCTTCCTCCTGGTGGTGAGCGGGGGTAGCCTGGGTGCAGGCAGGGGTACCCTGGGCGGCTGGAGGGGTAGCCTGAAGCCCTGCTGGAACAGCTTGAGCCTCTGTTGGGGTAGCCTGGGGCCCTGTTGGGGTAGAAGCCGGGGCCCCTCCATGGCTTGCCTGCACAAGGTGTACGCAGTTCAGCACACCCTAGCTTACAAACCAACATGTTGTATCATACCTGACAAAGTCAAAGGGAAGACAGCAGTATAATCGGCTGCAGTCAACATGGTGGAAGTTGCTTGTAGAAATCTTGTGCTGCATATGCATGATGCTTCTGTGAGCAGAGTTGAAGCTATTGCGTGCTCCTGGTGTGACTGGCAATAAAGAGTCTGCAAGGTAACCCATTTGCTCGGACACTGGCATCATCAATATGAAAGCGCTCCAGCATGGTACCAGACTACATGTCAAAATAGAACTTGCACACTTGAGTATTGTTTTCAGCGAGTTTCAACATCTGTGTGTTGGCAACAAGCCTCTGGACAGACTTCAGTCATAGCGCTGTCCTTGTTATCAGCACCACACATTCGGAATGTCTACACTCTCTATGCTATGAGGAAGCGCACTGCAAGGGGTAGAGGGGGGGAGGAGCGGGGGGGAAGGGCATCATCACAGCACATATCTCCAGAGTGTGCGCATGCTCACCCTGCTGTATTGACCAGACACTTGCTTCTGCAGCACAGCCTTCTCTTTCTCCAAGCGCACCACAGCTGTGGCCAGCTGCAGGGCATCCTGGCGAGTGGCTCTCATCTGAGCCTCCATTTGCTGAACAGCCCTAGGCGTCCCCACCGCTGTGCTCCCTGACAGCTGTCTTGCATGGCCTGGGGGCTGTGTATGCACTGATGCAGGCTGCTGACTAACAGCTAAGCTTTCAGCACTGTACTTGCCCACCTACAAAAGCTCAAGGGAATGAACCAAATGAGACATTACGTATTTATATTCGGCCCTGATGACATCAACCAGTCACAGTCGCTGCACACGTCACAGCTGACAGCGCTGAGGTAGCTATCATCCCTGTGGGATCCCCTGAGGGACCATAACACAGAGACATGGAGAGAGCGAAGTTGTTCACCCCAACAAGTTATGCTGAAAGGTCAAACAGAAGCAGTGTTGTCGTGACATCAGCCCATACATGTGCACCTGTCAGTTATGGCTGCAATGGCCTCTCTCTTCCCCACCCCCCCACTATCCCCCCTGTCCCGCTTGCCGCAACCCCCTCCCCCACTGCCTTGAACGCAGCCTGACAATTGTACTTGTGCTCCCTCAAGGTGCATGGCTCCATTCAGGCTTGCATGTTGCTCTGTACTGTGGGTTACTGTGCCAGGCAGAGATGAGGCACACATCCCCTTCCCCCCCCCACACCCCCTTGTTGGTGAGCAGAGTGTAATGCTTATGTATGACTGAGCAATGCAAAATATACATACCAGCACTTTCTTGTTGGATCACTAGCAATCTCAGACCCACACAAGTTGCTACGTGCCGCAGGGCAACTTGCAACATGACTGGCCTATTGACAGCTGCATCTGCCAGACAGATTGTAGCCATCTTTGTGAAGCTCATATCACCAAGTCATCATGCAGAGGGCATGCCAGGATGTACTTCAGATAGCAGACCTTCTGCTGCCAAGCCAGGGCTGCGTGAACTGCCCCTGCCAGACGCAGCAGGGGCACTGCCAACTGCTCATTCTGGTTGTGCCCTTGCAGATGGGCCAGGTCATTGCTCGTCTGTTGTGCCTGATCTCAGCACAGCCAACAGTTTGCAGGCATGAAACTATCAGATCACTGCAATGCATGCATGTACATGAGCACACAAGTTGCGTTGAGACAAGTAGTCTTTGTCCAATGCCAGCCCCGGTGCACAGGCCCCATTGTGACACCCACCAACATACACGTTTCTTGTCCCCTGCTTTTTCTTGTTTGCTCTTCATTCATCCCAGTACCACTGACTTGCGGCATGAAGACCCAGATCGCGTCTGGCTGCTCCTGTCTGGATGGACCAAAAGCATGTTGCTGTGTGACGTGATCATGCCAGGCAAACGTACAAAGCTACTCACAGGCAGAACACCGCAAATAGCATGTGGACGCTTTTTCCAGAAACACGAATGCTGACCACAACTGCTTAACAATACAAGCTGGTCACCTGCTGACTGGCTTCCTGCTGAATGCGCTGCCTGTGCCACATCTCAGTGGCCCTCACAACCCGGCCCCTCACCACCTCAGGGGTCCAGAGGGGGTTGGACTCCTCCCCATCTGGTTGCTCTAGGCCGAGACCCCCCTCAACTACATCAGTGCGCTCCGAAACCAGAACACTACCCCCATCAGCACCCCTTCGCAGCTGATTCCCACTTGACCCCTCATAGTCTGGCTGCTCTAGAGCCAAGCCCTCCACTTTTGCAGCCATATGCTCTGAGACCAGAACATTGCTCCCTTGAGCATTCCCTTGTGGCTGTTGCCCACTGTGAGTAGCAGCCACATGAGCAGTCTGGTGATGCTGAACAGCTGCATGCATGCTGGTTGTGCTGTCTGACAGCTGGCTGGCCTGATACACCTGCATGCTGTCTGTCCTGTCTCGCTGACCAACATCAGCTAGGGCAGCAGGTAGGGATGCTTCAGGAGCTGATGCGCTGCCCAAGGCAGCAGCTAGTGCCTGACCAGGGGTTGTGGTCGAACCTGCAGGGGCGTTTGCAGGTGATGCAAGTGTGGTGAGACCACCTCGTTGAGCTACATCACTATGGCTGGGTGTTGCCTCTAGCTGAGTGTGATTTGTTTGAGGCTGCTGCTGCTGCTGCTGCTGCTGCTCAGGGGCCTGCTGCGTCTGCAGCTGCATCTTCAGCTCTGGCGAAGGTGTCACGCCCCACTTTGCCAAGATGGCAGCTGACTGCTGCTCCGCAGACATGGCCCCAAAACCAGGAACGCCATGCTGCATATGCTGTGACCTGTCTGAAGCTTGATTTCTATTTACTGCTGTGGATCCTCCTAGAGGCTGAGCAGCTTCTTCTTCGGCAGCATAAGAGCTGTTATGTCGTTGCTCTAAAACCTGCTGCTGCTGCTCATCGCCTGCTGAGGTGTCAGTACCAGCTGCAGCAGCAGGACTACGGCTCTGCACCATTGTGTGGTTTAGAGCCATATCAGCAGCAGAAGCCGGCTTCAGCGGCGATGATGCAGGAGCTGAGGCAATGTGACCACCAGACGGGACTGAAGGGCCCAAAGGAAGCCTGATGGCTGCAACCTGCATGCGTCAGGCCTTTGTATCACGCACGTAGAAGTTGACAGAGCACACTGCTTATGTGAGCATGGAAGCTGCTATGTACAAAGCTCAGCCATACTGAGCTTCTGCACAGGAGAGACGGCGCTGTTTAGGGGTGATGTGCAATAAGTCATGGAGAAGTCATCTGTTGCACCTGCTGTACATTCTGGTTTCCAGAAAGCATTACCCCGTGAACAGAATCGACAGGCCTGCCTGGCGACACGGGTGGTATGGAAGTCTGAGGTTGGAGGGTTTGAGTTACTTGAGAGCCGATCTTCCAAGCCTCGCTTTGCTCCATGGAAGCTGCTTGAAGCTTGGTTCCTTTCTCGGGTGCGCTTTTGGGCCTGGGTGGCAAGGACTGTCTGCCTCTGGGGCTTCCGAAACAGCCGCAGAAAGGCCCATCCTTTGTCATTTTCTCGGGCTCCTGTGAAACAGCTGTCAGTCTCTACATGTCTCAGCGACTACTTGAGGCCAGCTTCGGTATCGAACGCTGCTCGTCGAAAGACGCCGTGCCTAACCGCAGCAACAAGCAGCAGCGCCATGGCATCTACGCCCTGGATCGAGGGTTTTGACTACTTTTAGTCAACGTCGTTCCGACTGTGATCAAAGCAGCATTGCATCGCCTCGGCGGAAGACACCGACTTTGAATGCGTTACTGCTGCGCTGATGTCCGCGCGGGTGTGAAGTTCAGTCGCCGCACAACAGCTTTCGTGAGCCCTTTTGGCAGCCATCACCGATTTTCGCCACCTTCCTTAACTTGTCGGCACGCCATTCAGTCCAACGCCAGACATACATCGAGAGCGGCAACAGTCTGTTCGCAAGCTTCCGCCGACACCACAAGTGCCAAAGTCACACAGGTGTGCAACAGTGCTGCATCGGAAATCGCCGCTGGCCCGTGACTAGCACGCCTTCGCGCTTGCAGACCAGGGTGTCCCCCAAAAAAATGGAGGAGCTTGTCCTCAGACTACATGAGATCGAGGCAAGCCACTTCACTCCTTCCTGAGTGCCATTGCAGAATGACCCAACCAAACGCTACGCTTCTTGCAGGCAGTCAAATTTGGAGAATTCAAGCTCAAGAGCGGTATCATGTCGCCAGTATACATTGACTTGAGGGTCATCGTTTCTTATCCAGATGTGCTCCGCCAGGCAAGCCACTCGCTATTGCACACCATTTTGTATGCTTGCTGTGACAGTCCCTCTCTCATGCCACCACAACACCCAACTACACCTCACGTCCCTGAGCTCTGATGCCGACAGGTGTCAGAAGTGATGTGGGCCAAGCTTGCCAACGCATCTTTTGAGGTGATGTGCGGGGTGCCTTACACCGCCCTGCCCATTGCAACATGCATGTCGCTGCTGCATGGAGCGCCCATGCTGATGAGGCGCAAGGAGGTTAAGGACTATGGCACCAAGAAAGCCATTGAAGGAGCATACAAACCTGGCCAGACCTGCCTGATTGTGGAGGACCTGGTCACCAGTGGTGCTTCAGTCATGGAGACTGTGGAACCTCTGGAGGTACACTCTTCACAGCTGCTTTTTGTGTTTCAGCAGGACATGTTTTGGGACACAAGTGCAGCCAGTGCAATGCAGCATAACCTTAAAAGGACCCTAGCAGCTCTGTTGTCTGCTTGGAGGAATCTGTCTGTTCAAACACATGCACCTATGTTTGGCGGTGCGCCAATCATTACCTGACTGGCGCAACAAGGATTTTCTGCCATAAAGACCAATGTTTGTGAGCAGCTACTTTGCTCCCCATTCCATTGCAGGTCTTTGTGTTTGTGCTGGGCAACCCAGCTGACTTTGTGCAGCTGTCTCACTAGCGCCATACAGTTGATCCTCGACTGTCTGAGCATTGATGGTCATAGAATTGCATCGGGACTGTGGCACAGTCAAACGTGGGGATTTCAGCAGCTCGTTCCTAGGCATGACAAGGTCAATCTTCATGTTTCTGCAAACTGATGTCAAAATACTGTGCAGAAAGAGGGGTTGTTGGTAAAAGATGTGGTAGTGCTCATCGACCGGGAGCAAGGCGGCGCCGCCCGAATGGCATCCAATGGCCTGACGCTCTACAGCGCCTTCACCCTATCATTCATACTGGAGGTCCTTGTCAAGAATGGCCTGGTCAATGACCAAGTGGCAGCCTCTGTCAAGTCCTTCATTGCTGCCAACCAGACCTTCAAGCAGTCTGATGGCGCCACCAAGGCTTCAGCTGATGCTCCAGCTGCCGATGCCGCCACCTCGACCACCACTGTAGAAGCTGCCGCGGCAGCTAAGGCAGCAGCTGATGCTGCATGTGCTGCCCCAATGCCTCGCATGTACCCCTACAAGAGGTCAGCCATGATTGTGCAGTCTGTGGGATGGCACAATCTATAGGTTTCATGATGCAATTCTTTCGGGGACACATGTTTGGGCTGCCCAGTTCTTGGTCCGTGTAGCAACAGAAAGTGATATTTTCAATGCAATGCACAAACACTGCAATGGCATGATAATGCTACAAAGTCATTTCCTGCTCATAATGCAAATTGTGTGCGCAATGAGTCCAAATAATGGCCTTGCCGGATGGCACATGTCCACTAGTGTCTGCTTTGTGTAGAGTTGTCGTCTTATAATCACCAACAATGCAGAGTGAAGACAGTTGTGTGTCTGCATTGTCAGTTGTCAAACACAAGCTGACAGTCAAGCTGTGCGTCTTGCAGCACACACAGCGTGTGCATCATTTCTGAGCACAGAGCACTGTGCCAAGCACTCAGTGTTTTAATTGTATTGTGCTGTTCTCTGCATGCTGTAAATGATGCACTGACAAAACAGACAAACTTGCTTAATTGCCATCAGTGCTTAATTACAGGATAAGCTATGAGAAAAGGCAGCGGCATGCTAGGAATGCAGCTGGCAGGAAGCTGCTCCAGATCATAGCACAGAAGCAGTCCAACCTGGCTGTTGCTGCAGATGTGGCCACTATTGAGGAGATGCTGACTATAGCTGACCAGGTCATTGTGCTACCCCTCAAATCATGCCTGTATTCTCCAGTTATGTTTGCTTTTTTATCACTAATATCACCATCATAAGATTTTGTGTGCACGTCTGTATCTCACCTGCGTCCTGTGCCACTCACACATCATGTCAAGCATGAGATACGTGCAAGACTCGATGCTGTGTGCTGCATTGTGACTGCAGGCAAACCACAAAACGAAAGTCGCTGTAGTCTCCTGGCTGCACTGTCATGCAGGATTACCACACTACAACTTACTTCATCCTTAGTCATCTCCTCCACTCATGGCACACAAGGTGTCATGTTTCCTTTTTGTTCACAGATGTAACTGCTCCTACCTCAGGGAGTTTACCCTCTTTTAGCATGTGCAGGTAGGGCCCCACATCTGCCTGTTCAAGACACATGTGGACATCTTTGACCATTGGGATGCATCTGTGGCAGAGAAGCTGCGTGAAATTGCTGACAAGCACAGTACGCCCCTTCTATCACCCAGCTGTAGCCATTGCGTCATGCAATGCCATTCATCAAGTCCTGTGCAGTCCAACTCATCAAATCCCCTGCACGTGATGAACAGCAGTCTCCAGGGTTTGTTGAAGTCTTTTGAAGTTGCAATGCAGGTGGCTCATGGCTGTTACTCTTGCTCACCTGCAGCACTGGTTTTGACTGTAGCCAAGTCAAGATAGGCTGGTGTTCTTGGGATCCTAAGTGCATGTTGTGGTGCTGACTTTGGCACAGATGAGCACACTGCAAGAAATGCCACATGCAACAGCATTCAGGCTTATATAGTGCCAACTGTTCAGTCATGTCAGATTGAGCCAGATGTTTGACCAGCATTGCTTGTCCTGCTAATCACTTTGTCTTATGTCTGTGTGCTTGCCCATATGCTGTTGCTACAGACAAGCAGCAGCTTTGTTATGCATTGTTAATCTTACCAGCTCATGCACCGCTCAAGCAGCCCACAAGCACCCCTTACACACCCCTCAAGCAGCCGTCAAGCACCCGTCATGTGCCCCTCACGTACCCCTCGTGCAGCCCCTCAAGCACCCCACATGCACCCCTCAGGCACCCCTCATGCAGCCTGTGTAGAACCCTTCTCCTGCACCCCTCCATGGGCCCAAGTGCAACCCTTCGTGCGGTTCACAAGCACCCCTCAAGGCCCCCTCTTGCACCCCTCATGCAGCCCTTGTGCACGCATAACATGTCGGCAAGAAAAGCTCAGGCGTGACCCCTGGTAGTGCAGACTTCCTGATATTTGAGGACCGCAAGTTTGCTGACATCGGCAACACCGTGGTGAGTCAGTACGGCAGCGGCATCTACAAGATTGCTGACTGGTCTGATGTCACCAATGCCCATGTCATTCCTGGGCCTGGTATCATTGATGGCCTTAAGTCGGTGGGGCTCAGCAAAGGTCGCGGCCTGCTGCTGCTGGCTGAGATGAGCACCAAGGGCACTCTTGCCACAGGTCTGCCCCATGAACCCTATCCCCCTCTTTGCATGCCCCCCCCCGCCGTCGCACCCCACCACCTCCCCCCGCCATTGCTTGTTGACACGCTTGTAAAGCCCTATGGTGATGACATCTGTCAAGACTGCATGGCACTGGGCTTTGGAGATGTCAGCTCAATGTCAAGAGGTTTTGTGGTGGGCAGTGCATGGTGGCTGCTCACATTGCTGGCTGGTGGGAATTATCAGAGTGGCATCACACCCCCACCCTCATGCTGTCCCATACTTGACACAAACAGGCAGCAGCCCTGAAGCCAGGCAAGGCTGGAGCAAGCAGGCTCTGCTGCATGTGCAGGGGCCTACACTGAAGCTAATGTAAAGATGGCTGGGATGCATGAGGACTTTGTGATGGGCTTCATCTCCATGACTCCTGCCAAGTGGGATTGGGGTCCTGGATCGCCTGGTCAGTAGCTACCCAAGCCTGGCTCCCCTGCACTTTCACATAATATTATGCCATCTGGATTCCGCGCTGCCAGTTTCAGTTTGCCATGCTGTGCATTGTCTGCATCACACTCTTCTGCTGCCCCTGCCTGCTTTTGCTCTTGGCTCATTCTGGTTTCCTCCTGTTCAACAATGCTGAAGAGTACACCTGACAGCGCTATCCCTGAACAGTGTGCTGTTGTCAAGTGCACTATGAAATATTGCTGACAGGAAGCCTTCACCAGCTTGCATCTGGCCCAATTTGCATGAATCAAGTCATCGAGCTGAGGCTATGTGCCAGGCTTAATAATATGCGAAAAGCCAGACAAACCTGTATGGCTAATATGCTGAATGCTGTCATTATGGTACTGATGCATCTGTTGTGATTCATTTGCCTGTGTGCTTGACTGTAGGCCTGATCCACATGACGCCCGGAGTCCAGCTAGCGGTAGGAGGTGATGCAATGGGTCAGCAGTACAACACCCCTGCAGCAGTTATTGGTGGGAATGGCAGCGATGTCATCATTGTTGGCCGAGGCATCATCAAGGCTGAAGACCCTGCAAAGGCTGCTGCTGAATATCAGTCAGTGGGGTGGCAGGCATACCAAGATAGTCTCAAGCAGCACAGCAAGCCCACTGAAGATGCATGAATTGCCAATAAAAACTTTTTGAGATGCCACAAACTTTCCGACAAATGCAGACACCATACTGTATACCCTCACACAATACCTGTCGCTCAGACGGAATAAAAGCAAGGGAAAAGATTCACAGCGGAATACAACAGCACAAAATTAGGAAATCTGCATCGGGTTCTGCAAAAATCTTCCTGGGCTTCATTCCGCATGGCCCAATGGATAAGGCGTCCGCCTACGGAGCGGAAGATTCCAGGTTCGATCCCTGGTGTGGAAGCTCGCTATTTTGCATGCACACCCCCCTTCAGTATTCGCACCAAACCTGTGCTTGCCTTCGTTTCAGCTATAACCACTCCGGTCACTGATATATCACTGACAGCTGCCTGTGCGTTCTCACTCGTCACCATCCCCTCAGCTGTTCATGACAGCTATCAGCTCAGAGCAAACATCGCACTCACAGATCCAGAGCGGCTCAACAATTTTTCCAAGCTCAGCCGGGGGTCGTTCGCGGCTTCCGTTTGGGGACGTACCGAAAAACGTATTTAAATAAATTTAAGTAAACAGGTTCTGATTCGTGATGTTGTCAGTTGGGCATGCTTCTGCTCAGCCTTTCTATCCGGCTGTGCAACTGCCTGCCAAGCTGCAGTTACCTTGGCATTATGACTTTGAATAGCATGCAGAGACTCTGAGGCCAGGCGGCCGGGCTACTTGTTGCACGTTCTGCCCTCCCAGTAATGTCACCTCGGCAGCAGGGATGCAGCTGTTGTCAGTGTTCTGATAGGTTGCAAGCACACTGAAAAAGCATGAGCGCCCTGTCAATCCAAGTGCTACAACTTCTGTTCTTGGACTGGGCTGGCACAGCCAAAAAGACCATATATGTGGTCTGCTCCTACAGTCACACAAAAGGCTTGAGCCTTTGCTCTTCAGTGATATCAAGGTGCTGCAACATCAGCATGCTGCCCCACTGGCAGGTCAAAGAAGCAGTTTTGATAAGTTTTGACGTCTACATCCTGGCCTGCACATTTGAGAGA